>CBVK0101753065.1:0-32354 GCA_900067695.1 Picea abies | reverse complement strand
AATTTTTGATCAATTGTATCGAAGGGGTTCCCTCTTTAAATAAGAGGAAACCATCATTCGAAGGATCCAAGTTTTATGTATTGAAAAGCTTCAGAGAGAGGGACGTACTTCATTTTCAGACTGTAATATGATATTTTGATAGATGAATAAAAGACTGCTTTGAGTATCCTTCTCTATCTTTCTCGTTTCAGGGGAATCTTGTGAGAAGGGAGGGCCCACCTTCTTCAGAGGGCCCACCTTCTTCACAAGATTCACCCGTTAGTTTTAGAGTGTGTTAGTATAATTTCTGTTTATGACTCGATTAACTTTCATATGCTGAAACACTACTTTTAATGAATTCTGCTTTGCTGAAACACTACTGAACTCATTGTTGTTAAGAGCTTTAGTTTACTGAATGTTACATTCTTTTTATTTAGCAACCTTGTGTGATGACTTTATGGTGCTAGCCAGAGACTAGGTTAAGGGTTTCTGCTTAGAAAGGAAGGGATCAGAATATCTTTTTCTCTGTAGATTTCAATTATTTCTGCAAGTGTGCTAGCTAGAGACTGGGTTAAGGGTTCCTGCTTAGAAAGGAAGGGATCAAAATATCTTGTTCTCTGTAGATTTCAATTACTTCTGCAAGTGTGCTAGCCAGAGACTGGGTTAAGGGTTCCTGCTTAGAAAGGAAGGGATCAGAATATCTTGTTCTCTGTAGATTTCAATTATTTCTACAAGTGTGCTAGCCAGAGACTGGGTTAAAGGTTCCTGCTTAGAAAGGAAGGGATCATAATATCTTGTTCTCTGTAGATCTCAATTATCTTTCACAAGTGTGCTAATCAGAAATAGGGCTAAGGGTTCCTGCTTAGAAAGGAAGGAATTAGATGGCCTTGTTCTCTGCTAGATAGAGTTAATTTTCTCTGCATTACTGTTTTCATGAAAGAGTGTTAATCAGAAATAAGGTGCCGAAGTCTCTGCTTGAGAGTAAGGGTCCTGTTCTCTGGTTACAGAATAGTTATTCTTTCCTGTTGCAATTCATCTTTTAATGTAATCCAGGATTCCTTAGATTAATCTTTAAGATCTGCAATAGGTAGGTTGCTTTCCTGTAATTTAAGTCAGAACTTCAGTTCATTCAGGGCAAGTGTGACTAATATAGTTTCTTTTACTACAACCTTAAGTTGCTTTTGGAATTGAGCATATATAGTGCGTGGTTATCTTTGAAATAAACAGACTTCCCTGGGTTGACAATTTATGTATCACTTGGTTGTTTGAAATTAATTAAGCAATTATAGTGACCAACAAGAGCCACTCTTTTGGTCTTCTTGATATTCATTGTTAATCAAGGGGCTCTTATTCCCTTCATCATAAAAGATGATTGTAAATGATTCTTGGACCATCTAGCATATGATATAATCTTATAACTTTTTAAAAGTCAAGAATTAATTTTTAAACAAAATTGCTTATGTATTATATAAAAAAAGTCTCAATTGTTACAAGAGGCAGGGTAAGTTGATGAAATGGAGAAGTTGATATATCTCCTACCGGGGTTTGAATACTCAAAACAATGACATGATTTCCCCTCATGGGTTGGCATGCCCTTGCAAGAAGGTCAATTATTAGAAACAATTTTCATGGTCGATAAGTGAGGATAGGTATGCACATGCCCCTATATAAAGTATATGGAAATGCTTGCCTCTAAATAAGTGTTTAGTTCTTAATGCTTAATTAAAAGAAGCTTGTTCAAGTTTCTAAAAATGCATTTGGTATACATGTCTTTAGGTACATCATCTTAGTTGACTAGGAGTGTATGGATTTATGGTTCTACATATTCTACACAGAATTAAGGATTATAGACAAAATACTTACAACAAGATTATCACCTTACTTCTAAATCACAAGATTTCATAAAACCATAACTTTAACACTCATTGCCCCTATCTTGGGTTAAAGACTCTGGGTTGTATTTATCCATGCTTTGGTCCACTCTTGGAAGTGTTGTAAACCTTATAGCTCTCCAACCCAATATGGAATGCATGAGTGATAAGATTTATTCAAAACGATTCTTTCATACCTCCATAATTTCCAACCTCCATATCACATGTTGCATTGAGGCAACGATATCCAACACTTCACTTCTTTTGGATGTTATTGCCTCCATCAGTTGGGATATACTATCTCTCACTTATAGTCCAATCCTCCCTGGAGGCCACCCCATTATGTTAATTTTCTCACCTATAATTTCTCTGATATCCCATTCCATTATGTCAATTTTTTCTCTTAGAACCTCTCTTATATCCCTTTCATACTCTCTGAAATCCTCAAATTCATTATAATAGACATGGTAATGTGACATTTGAACCTTTTACCAAGACCTCACCCAAGATCTAACACACCACTTATACTGCAGGTAACAATGAATATACAACAATAATAAAAACCCTAAAAGGTCATGTATATAAAGAAGGGGAATGGGACTCCATGAAATTTTCACGTACACAAATATTAATAACAATTTTAGTGGGTGTGATCTGGATCTCAGGGGCTGAGATATGGATGGCTTGAATTCCAAGAGAGGAGGAGCTTAGACGTGTCAATATTGCATGAAAAAAAGAAAACATGGACAAAAAACATGTAAATGAAGTACTCGAGAGGTGAGGCTCAAAGATGAGCCTCACCTCTAAAACTCATTACTAGTAAATCACTCAGAGCTAATTAATCTCACAATGAACAATAGAAAGTATGAGAGAAGTCAAAATGAGTAACTTGATATTATGAGAAGGCTTGCTAGCCTTTATATAACATTACAAAATGGTCCATTTGACAAAGTAAAAAAGAGCTCATTAAACGAGTCTCTATTATTAGTATAATAGATCTAACTACCCAACTAACTAAGTCGTTGAAAATAAAACCCAATCCAATAATGGAAAGAGTTCATTAAATGCGTCTCTATTATTATAATAATAGATCTAACTACCCAACTAACTAAGTAGTGGAAAATAAAACCCAATACAATAATGGAGATGTGGGACTCTCTTTGACCCTTATGGACAACATGTTAGCCCAATTAATTAATGAGGAGGTGGGAATCTCCTTGATCCACATTGAAAATCTATTAGATTTATAGCTTTATGACCTTTGTATATGAATTTAGACCATATACCCCCTTAAAATTCTGATCATTCCTCCCCCCCTTAGAAAATGATGGTCCCCATCATTTCACCCATGCTAAAAAAGAAACCCCATTATCACACAATTATGATTATAATGTGAAAATACCCAATGAAGATAAGGGTTTTGTGTGGTTGACCCATAATCGTGGATTTGTGGTTGATCCATAACCTAGTTGATAATAACATTGTACATGGGTAAAAAAATAAATAAATCCCAAATTAAAAAAAAAAAATACTATGGGAAAATCGTGACTTTGGGGGTTGTAAACATCCTTTTGCAAATCTATTCATAACTTCTGCTATAGGTGATGAAATCCAATTCTGTCAAAGACCCATTTGAGCTACTGAAGATATATTTCCATCCATATGTGGAACTCATTTTTTTAGTTTTCTGAGCAGGGAGAAAAAACCTTTGAATATGGTGGTACGCGCGACTTCCTTGGGTCAAATACATTCTGAGATTAAATCGATGATATCTCTCAAACTAGGAATCCAAATGTGATTTCGTGAAATAATCATTTGATATATTGAAGAGATATTTCCATACATATGTGGAACTCTTTCTTTAGTTTCCTAAGCATGGAGAAAAAAACCGTTGAATATGGTGGTATGCGCGACCTCCTTGGGTCAAATACATGTTGAAATTCAATCTATGATATTTCTTAAACCAGGAAGCCAAATGAGATTCTGCGAAATACCCATTTGAGATATTGAAGATATATTTCCAATGAGATATGTAATATCCTTTGAAATGATGTGTAGAGGTTGCATCACCTCTTTGAAGTTGGATGAGTGTAGAGGGACACAAAGGATGTTGTTAAGTACCAAAGAACTGAATACAAAAGAACCACAATAGATATAGAATAACAATATGTAAAATCTCTTTTATTACTATAAAACTCTTAGGGTAGAGAGACACCATACAATGGATCCTATTATTGAAGGGATCCTTTCCTGTTCACTTACCTCTTCGAGGGGGCTTCATCCTATTGAGCTACAACTCCAAATACAATACTTCTCTTCATATCCCATTACATTGTTTGAACCCCTTTATATAGTGCTACCATCACCTAAGAGCATTCTAGAGGAGGAATCTTCTAGAAGTAGAACTTTCTAAAAAGTCCTCTTACATTTATTATATCTAACTACCATAGTTTACATTGAATGGCCTCCACTATTATCACTCTGGGCCCTCTGCCCCCCCCTCCCCCACCCCCCCAACTACCTCTATAGATACCTAACATTCCATCCCCCTTATGAAAGTGTTGTCCTCAATGCTTGATGAACAACCATATACCAGGGTCCCATGGATAAGTGTGGACCATAGTGATGAAGTAGACTAGAGAACTAGGTTCCCATGGATAAGTGTGGACCATAGTGCTAAAGTAGACTAGAGAACTGGGGTCCCATTGAGAAATGGAAGCCACCATGTTGAAGTAGTCCAACCACCATTGTAAACCAGGGTACCATGTCCAATTTCTCATGTGAACTCCACATGAAAGATATTGGTACCCAATAACCAACTGAAAATGATGCTCCCAATACTGACACCTATCACGTGGATCCAAATAAGAATATCGATCCACATAGCGAGAATGGGTCAAAGCTGAATCTAGAAGGAACAATATCGTTGTAGAATATGCAAGCTGGACACTGGTAATCATAACTAGCTCCTGATGTGTCACATTGATGTGCTCTACAGAAGGTGGAGTAGAGTCATCAAATAAAATATGGAAGTGGTTGTCATCCCATAAATGACAACTATCCATATACCAATCATCGCAATCGGCCTTAAAATCATACCAGACATATTTTTCTTGATTATATTCATCCATGATATCTACCATAAGAAATCTCTCCTGCATGTTATCCAATGAATCTTGAATACTACGAAAACTATCATTGAGGCCGTTTGCGAGACCATCTACAAAGTCATGCAATGTGCCATACAATTGGGATTTGAATGCTTCAGTCATCTGTATAATTTCTTCAAGGGTTTGAGAGAAAATAACCATTGTATCACCACATAAAATATACCAAAAGAAATATCTTAAAATAATTTATTCAATGGAATTGATCTGGTAACAATCTGAGCACCTTATGAAAAGTTATGAACTCTGCAGTCTCGCTGCTGTCACGAAACCCCCCCAACGATAATTTCACTTCCAGAGCTCCAATTTGGACGATTTTTTTTTTGAAATTGGGTGATATTGTGAGAGGAACTCATATCTGTAATTTGTTTTGAAAATTTCATCCTAAAATTCTATAGAAATTAGAAAAATCACGTGACCGTCCGCGAAAAAAAAACCTTGAAAATTGCAGATTGTAAAATGCAAATAACTTGACTCCCGGACTCCGTTTCAGATGATTTTTTTTTAAATTGGGTGTTTTTTTGAGAGGAACTCAGATATACAACTAGTTTTAAAATTTTTTGCACCAAAACCTATATAAATCATCGGGAATGTCACGACCCTCTTTTTTTTTTTCTAAAAAAAAATCTGCAAAAAATAAAAATATTTGCCCACACTTCCAGCCAAGGAAAGTCCTCTGATACCACTTGTTATGTACCAAATAACTGAATACAAAAGCAACACAATAGATATGGAGTAACAATATGCAAAATTTCTTTTATTACTATCAAACCCTTAGGGTAGGGCAACACCATACAATTGATCCTATTATGGAAGGGATCCTCTCCTGTTCACTTGCCTCTTCGAGGGGGCTTCCTCCTCTTGAGTTACAACTCCAAATACAATACTTCTCTTCATATCCCATTACATTGCTTGAACCTCTTTATATAGTGCTACAATCAGCTAAGAACATTCTAGAAGATGAATCTTCTAGAAGTAGAACCTTTTAAGAAGTCCTCTTACATTTATTATATCTAACTACCCATTTATTATATCTAACTACCATAGTGGNNNNGTGAGCCTTATTTAATAATATAGTGGACCTAGTCCACCTTACATTGAATGGCCTCCACTATTATCACTTTGGGCCCTCTTGCCCCCCCCACTACCTCTCTATCTACCTAACATTCTTGTTCAGTACCAAATACCTGAATACAAAATACCACAATAGTACCAAAGATATCTGAATACAATCACCACACAAGATATATGAAACAATACAAAAAACCACCACTTTATTATATCAAACCCTTAGGGTAGAGCAACACCATACAATGGATCCTATTATGGAAGTGATCCTCTCTTGTTCACTTGCCTCTTCGAGTGGGCTTCCTCCTAATGAGCTTCAACTCCAAATACACTACTTCTCTTCATATCCCATTACATTACTTGAACCCATTTATATAGTGCTACCATCACCTGAGAACATTCTAGAGGAGGAATATTCTAGAAGTAGAACCTTATAAGAAGTCCTCTTACATTTATTTTATCTAACTACCCATTTATTATATATCTAACTACCATAGTGGGCCTTATTTAGTAATATAGTGGACCTAGTCCACCTTACATTTAATGGCCTCCACTATTATCACTCTGGGCCCTCTGCCCCCCCACCCCCCACTACCTCTCTAGCTACCTAACATCATATATTAATCCTCATGGAAGGATAAAACTCCTCAAGCAATCCTTGCTTATACAATCACAATATTCTTCACTATGTTTCATTACATTGCTTACTCTTCTTTATATATCTTTCTCTATCTCCTAGGAACCTTCTAGAGAGCCTTCTCACATTTATTACATCTAACTACCATAGTGGGCCTTTATTAATATAGTGGAACTAGTACACCTTACATTGAATGACCACATTCTCATATATTAAATGACTTTAAGTAATAATACATAACCACATTCCCATTGGGTACCTCCCTAGGTATACTAGATTCCCTCCCCCTTCACATGTTTCGTCCTCAAAACATGAGAAGAAACCATAAAATATGACTGACTAAGAAATGTAGCCAACTGGTACCAAGTACGACCATCCATCCATCCCAATGGAAGTCGAACATGATGTCCATCTGTTTCCTTGCAGCCCTGATCTTGCTCTACATCATGTTGGGGTTGCCATGGGATTGTTTCATTAGCTTGAGCTCCTCCTGTAGTGCCGATAGTCCTCCATGCACCTCTTGATCGGTTTCCTGTCTGGTGCCCCATTGGTGCATAGATGTGTTGATGCACACACCCTTTCCTTGATGATTGTTGTGTCTCTATGTGATGTGGATGGCAATATACAACAACTGTAGGAATCTGTTCTTTTTTCTTAAAAAATGCAACACTTTGTGCCTTTGATTCAATGAACTCCTTAGCTTCATGATTATGTCCTTCCTATAGTTTTTCTTCATCTCCTTTTGTAGACTCTGCCTCTGATTCAACTTCAGACTCGACAATAACTTCTTTGCTAGCCGCCATCTTTCTTACTAAGAGACAAATCCTGCAATGTGATTTTCTTTTTCTTGTACCACAACTTCAAAGACTTATTTTTCACATTAATATTAATGGTACCCACTGATTCTATCCAAGGATATCCCAAATCAATATCCACTTCATCCATATCCATAACATAAAAATTTGAATGCAACACATATTTATCCATGGTAATCTTCAAATCTTTAACAATTTGAACATTTTCACCCTCAACCTGTGTGCTCTGAATATTCTTTACTGGAACTTGCAATCTATTAACCAACTGAACATTGATTAAATTTTTCTGGCAACTGGGGTTAATAGAAACAATGACATTTTCTTTATGAATACAACCAAGAACTTGTAATATAGATTTTCCACATACAATTAAACTCTTGGTGATGTCTTTATCCTTACTCATTGTATGAGACCACTTGTCTAAAATTAAATTTTCAAGTGCTTCCTCAGATAATGACATCCACTCAGAATGGTCAAATGATTTCCACCATATGAGAGCATCACCTTTGAAACCCCAGTCTTAGAGAGGATGAGCTTAACTTTAACACACGATTTCATAAAACCATAACTTTAACACTCATTGCCCCTACCTTTGGTTAAAGAATCTGGGTTGTATTTAGCCATGCTTTGGTTCACTCTTGGAAGTGTTGTAAACCTAACAACTCTCCAACCCAATATGGAATGCATGAGTGATAAGAGTTATTCAAAACAATCCTTTCATACCTCCATCATTTCCAACCTCCATATCACATGTTGTATTGAGGCAATGATATCAAACACTTCACTTCTTTTGGATTTTATTGCCTCCATTGGTTGGGCTCTACTATCTCTCACTTCTAGTCCAATCCTCCTTGGAGGCCACCCCATTATGTTAATTTTCTCACCTATAATCTCTCTGATATCCCATTCCATTATGTCAATTTTCTCTCTTAGAACATCTCTTATATCCCTTTCATACTCTCTGAAATCCTCAAATTCATTACAATAGACATGGTAATGTGACATTTGAACCTTCTACCAAGATCTCACCCAAGCTTTGACACATGAATTATACTGAAGGTAACAATGAATATACAACAATAATAAAAACCCTAAAAGACCTTGTATATAAAGAAGGGGAATGGGACTCCATGAATTTTTCATGTATACAAATATTAATAACAATTTTAGTGGGTGTGATCCGGATCTTGGGGGCTAAGATATGGATGGCTTGAATGCCGAGAGAGGATGAGCTTAGACGTGTCAATATTGCATGAAAAAAAGAAAACGTGGATAAAAAATATGTAAATGAAGTACTCAGGAGGTGAGGTTCAAATAGGAGCCTCACTTCTAAAACTCATTACTAATAAATTACTCAGAGCTAATTAATCTCACAATGAACAATTTAAAACATGAGAGAAGCCAAAATGAGTTACTTGATATTATGAGAAGGTTTGCTAGGCCTTTATATAGGATTACAAAATGGTCCATTGGACAAAGTCAAAAATAGATCATTAAACAAGTCTATATTATTAGTATAATAGATCTAACTACCCAACTATCTAAGTAGTGGAAAATAAAACCCAATCCAATAATGGAAATAGCTCATTAAATGCATCTCTATTATTACAATAATAGATCTAACTACCCAACTAAATAAGTAGTGGAAAATAAAACCGAATACAATAATGGAGAGGTGGGACTCTCTTTGACCCTTATGGGCAACATGTGAGCCCAATTAATTAATGAGGAGGTGGGCATCTCCTTGATCCACATTGACAATCTATTAGCTTTATAGTGTTATGACCTTTGTATTTGAATTTAGACCATATACCCCCTTAAAATTCGGATTAGGGTGTGTGGAAAGGGATGAGGAGGGGTAAATGAAGATGGTAAAGGAGTCCCACTGATATGAGGGGAGAGATAAGTGTTATGAAGAGGGTGTGATAAATTAGTTTAGTGTCAATTTTCTGCTACTTCAAGAAGAGTAAAAGGAAGGAAATGGTGGAGCACGGTGGTAAGCAAGAACAATGCCTTGGGGCAGAAGCAAGGGTGGGTCAATGTCAAGGTATGGGTCAAGTAGGGGTAAGAATGAGGGTGAGAGAAAGATAATGGATTCAAGGGATGAACCCTAAAGGGTGAGTGATAGAGAAAATATGTCACATGTATTTCAAGGTATCGATCAAGATGGGAATAACAAGTGTAAAATCAAGGTGAGGGCTTCAAGGGATTAACCATGAAGGGTGAGCGATGAAAAAAATCTATTTCATGTGTTTCAGATCAAGATCTCTAAAATGTCCAAGAGACTTCAAGGGAAGTTTGACCTTATTATGAGAACCATTTCCCTTTATTTCTAGTGAATTTATCTCCAAATTTTATGCATGTATTTCATATACGAAGTCCTCCATTTTTAAGGATGGGATTGCATTCCCATGGATCCATTAATGAATTCATATTCATTTTAATGTGCAAATTATTGCACTATAGCTCTTCTTTGTCATTTCTCTTCTTATCCACTCCTAAGTTGCAATGTTGTTGTAGGCAACGATTTGGTGGATCTTTATGCTCTTTGACCCCTTGAAATTTGATTGATGTTGCTGGTTGAAGACACGTTTAAAGTTGTTTTCAATGATTCTATCAATCATTTTTTAAGTATACATTGACCACTATTGTAAGTTGATGTCAATCTCATATGTAAGTCAACATAAACCTTGGTTATAAGTCATGTCAACCTTAACTTAAGTCAATGTTGACCTTTCTTACAAGTTGAAATCAACCATATGTATTAAGTTAATGGAGGTTAGTTGACCCATTTGTCAACTTAAGTAAGTTTGTTGGTTATCAGATATGATAGGTTATTGTGAGATCGAAGGATTTTAGCAAGTTATTGAGGTAATACAAAGACTATTCTTGTAGCATTCCTCAACCCTTAGACTTGAAACACAAACTAGGTATATACATATTCTAAATGTAGAAAACTAGATATAAGAGACAAATAAGATGAAATATGCAAAACATACCCTTGTATTATGATAATTGGAAGAAAGAAAGAAATGTTCAGTTGCCTCTTAAGGTGGGGCGACCTTTCACTTAGAAAAGTTCTAGATACAACAATACTCGACAAAACATTCCATAGCCTCTTAACTCTTTAAATAGATTCTCAATAACAAAATCCTAACTACTTGTGGTCCCATCATTAATGCATACCAACTACCTATTGGGCCTTATTTAATAAAGATGACCCTTTTTCATTAAATAACTATCCACTACTATTTAATGGGCCTTATTCAATAATATGGCCACATACATTAATTAACTAGATCCTAGGTAGCCTAAAGCAGAGAGGTTAGGGTACGACCCTAACATAATTCAAAAGAAGTGTTGTCCTCAAGGTTGTAGGTGAGGAAATTGTTGTAGAATCACCACTCATTCCCATGTAGCATCTTATGGCTACATATATTTCCACTAGATTAATACTTATCAGACTATGCAGTAGCACAATTGACACTCTTTGGTCTCCAATACTGCTTTTGGTTGGAGTTAGATGGAGATTTCTTCATCAAATTCCTTTAAGTTGGTTTTCACCTCGCAATTCAATCCCAGGACCCTCTTCATACAAGACACATGAAATATTGGATGATTGGGCTAGAAGAGTCACTTTGTATTCCACTTGTCCAATGTGCTAGATGATCTTATAGCGTCCATACGACTTTGGTGCTAGTTTATGAGGGATTTTGTCTTTGAGTTATGTTTGTTTATAGTTTTGAAGGTGAAGAAACACATGATCCCCTTCTGCAAAAGAACACTCTAAGCTATGTTGGTTAGCTTGTTGTTTCATTCTATTTTGATCCTTAACCAGATTGTCCTTAAGTGTGTGGAGAATGGCTTCTCTGGTGTGAAGTGTGTTATGCATTGCATGAATCTTGGAGGTTCCTGGTAAATAGGAATTTGTTGACAAGGGTTTTGGCCATAGACAACTTCATATGGTGTCACTTTGGTAGCTCCATGATAGTGTACATTGTGCCACCATTCTAAAAGGGGAATCCATTGTTCCCATTGGTACAATTTTTTATAAGTGAAGTATCACAAATAGGTTTTTAAGCACTTGTTGACCACTTTGGTCTAACCATATGTTTGGGAATGATATGCAGTGCTCATGTTCAACTAGGTACCCTACAGTTTAAACAAGTCATGCCAAAATTTGTTGGTGAATGTAGAGTCCCGATCCTAGACAATGGAAGTGGGCATGCCATGTAACTTAAAAATATGATGCATGAAGGAAATTGAGGAGGGGGTAAATGTTGTCGTAAATAATAAAAATGAGCATATTTGGAAAGAAGACCAACTACCACCATGATTACTTATTTGTTACCAGCTCTTGGGAGTTTCATTATAAAATCCATAGAGATGTCAGCACATATATGTGTTGGAATTGAAGTGGTTGCAATTCCCTTGACATCTTCATAGTATCAATGTTGTTTCTTTGGTAATTGCCACAAGTTGCTACAAAATCCTAGATGTCTGTTTTCATGCCTTCCCAAAAGAATGAGTGCTTAGCTCTTTCATAGATTTTATGAAAGCTAGAGTGACCCACTATAGGGGATGAATGTGATTCTTCTAATATTCTTTGTTGTAACACATAATTCATTGCTAGATCAATGCACCCTTTTTACCTCGATGTATCCTACAACCATGTATAAGATTTAGGAGAGCTAGAATCTTCTTTAAGTCTTTTGATGAGTCTAACTATATCGTCATTTTCCAACCATTATCAATACGATTCCTCAAATTACTTGGATAAAGCATCAATTGCCATATTTTTTTTACCCTCCTAATATATAATATCATAATCACACCCCAACATCTTAGTGACCTTCTTATGTTGCTATGGTGTTGATAATCTTTGTTCTAGAAAATACTTCATACTATGATGGCTAGTCTTGATCTGGTAACACCTCCCTAAGAGGCGTGGGCACTAGGTTTCAATTGCATGAAGGATGGCCATAATATCTTTCTCATATGTGGATTTATGCAAATTTTGGTCACACAATCACTTACTAGGGAATGCTAAGGGGAACCCTTCATGCATCAAGACCACTCCTAGACCTCTGCTCAAGGCATTGCATTTCAAGACAAAAGTCTTAGTAAAATTTGACACTGCTAATACTAGATTAGTGCACATGGAATCGTTTAAAGATAAGAAGGCATTATTAGTTATCCTGATCTATACAAAGGCATCCTTTTTAATAATAGAGTTAAGGGAGCAACAATTTTTCCATAAATTTAAAAACTTCCTATAGTATCCTATAAGTCTTAAGAGCCCACACAAGCTCTTCAGGGTCTTGGGGCGAGGCCAATCTTGCATAGCCATAACTTTCTTAGGATCTAATCGTACTCCATCTTGAATTGTAATGTGACCTAAGTATTCAACCTTTGAAGCCTCAAAAACACATTTGGAATGTTTCAGAAATAGTTGGTGATCCCACGGGAATTCCAAGTCTCTATCAACATGCTCCATTTGGGATTCCCATGTTTTCTTGTAGATCAATATATCATCAAAGGATACCAACATAAAATTACATAGGAAGGGTCAAGATTTTCATTCATGAGGCCGTGGAAGGTGGATGGAGCATTTCAAAGGATAAAGGGCATCACTAAAAACTCATAATGACCTTCATGTGTGTAGAATGTTATCTCAGGGATGTTTGCCTCTTTCATTTGTATTTGGTGGTATCTGGAGCAAAGGTCAAGTTTAGTGAAAATGTTGACCCCATGAAGTTCATCTAAGAGATATTCAATAATTGGGATATGAAGGTTGTCCTTGATGGTCAACTTATTGAGAGCCCAAAAATCAGGACACATGCACCAATTGCCTTCCTTCTTTAATACCATGACCACTAGTGATGAGTAAGGGTTGGTACTAGGACATATGAATTTAGCCTCCAATAATTCTCAAATGCTATTTTCTATTTCATTCTTCTTTGAAAAAGGATGTCGATAAGAATGCACATTGGGTCGTTGACTACCTAGTGTCAGGGGAATACCATGGTCATGCTCACCATTTGAAGGTGGTAAACATGGGGTGTTTCAAATACGTATTCATGTTTAGAGAGGACCAACTTGATCCCAAATGGAATTGAACCAAATGAATGGGTGAAACTCGATACTTGCAAGACAATTCAAAGACTTATGAGGGTTATCCAAACTATGTAAAAGATAACCAAATGTAAAGTCAAATAAGACAAAAATAAAAAATGTAAGGAAAAAAAATGAATTGAGAACTTAATGAAATGGAAAAAAATAATAGAGGAGAAGGCCGAGGAATGGGAAGTGAAGAGCCATGGTTGTTGGCCTTCACACGAGTCACAAAATTACCATCTTTTGACATCTTCTTTTCCTCATTTTTAATCCCTTTTTTGTTCACCCATAACCCTGTATTAGCACATTTCAATGCTCATGTGTGGGATCTAGGATTGAAGTGTTTTCCATTGCATTTCTTAGCACTTCATTGAATTTTGATTAACATTAGGGAGAATTAGCGTATTTCATATTTACTTTTGAAGTCATGGTTGATGTGTCGACAAGTTGTTGTAGGATATTGCTTTGAAGTTTATGGGTTGATATTGCTTAAGGTCCCCTTTCAGGTTCAAGAAGACAAACTACTCGGCTTTTAAATCCAAGCCTCCAGTATTGCATTTTATGAATATATGATGAAGTTGACACATAGATGTGAGACAATGGTTTGTGTCCAAAGCTATATAAGCAAATTATTATTATGAAACCAGACAATGCTTTTATTGTTATGGGACTTCAACTCATCATTACAAAGGGGGGTTGATGGAACCAACACCAAAATATCCGCATTGGAAGAATTTGTGGGAGATAATTCCACTTGGAAATTTATTAATAAAAGATGCCACAAATTGGAAGACTCAATAATCAAGTGAATAACAATTAGAAGGTATCCAAGAATCCACTCAAAGAATTAATGGAAGGTGCCACAAATTTAGTGTTATAGCTATTTGGGGAAGTTCATAAATGATGAGATATATTGCTTTAAATGTTGAAGGGAGAATTTCTATATAACCATATATGCAAACACGTTTTTCCATATATTCAGGAGTTCCAAATTTGTTTGAGAAGCCACAAATCACATGGATTGGTCCATAGTTGATTGCTATAGCTGCAACACAAGTAAATTCGCTCTTGATCCTTGGAAAATGGTTGCAATAGTTTCTAAAGGAGGAACACTCTGAACATATCCACCTCTCTTCACTACTCATTTTAGAAAATGATTCCAAAATTTTGAGCTCAAATGCAATTTTAGTAATTCCTCAGATCAATATTTTGTTGTTTATGTTTCAAGAATTTCATGTATAAAAAGATCCATTCGCCTTTGAAAAGGGGGGAGGACTCTTAGAGCAGAATATGAATTATGATGGTGTAAAATAAGCTTCTTTTGAGATCTTCCTTAATACAAGTTGTAGTTTCATAGTTTGTTTTAGTGCATGAATGGATGTTATTGTAGTCTTTTAATTTGTTTCCCTATTCTTGGGAGGGAGCTCATTGCATCAGAGCAGACAGATTCATAGTTGCTAATATTTCATTTTTTTTATGTGTTTATTTATTTCTAAAGCATCAATTCAAGTATTTCTAGTTTGAAGTGTGATTTACTTGTTTGCTAGGCGTGGTGTGTTTCATTTTCTGTAATATCATTTCAATTCCTAGATCAGTTTCTATCAAGTTTTCCATCAAAAAGAGCTACGATCTATGGAAAAAGGAAGTGCCTAAATCATGCTTGGTAGCAAGGTTCCCGTTCTTGGTGATTTCTTGGTTCCAACGAGGTTAGCATGATTGGTGTTCAAGTACATGATCACTGCCAAGAGTGATTGAGACAACTTTGGACTTTTGTAGTTTAGCGATGTAATTTCCTTTCTATGAAGAAGCATGTTAGACAAATTAATGTAATTTAAGAATTTGTAGCCTGCACATACAGTGCACGACATGATCCAGATTATGTTGGGAATGGACAAAGAAGAAAACAAAAATATAGTAGAGAACAAAAAAATATAGTGAAACCCAACTTCTATTAATGAATAAGAGAGAAAAAACATTGTAGAACACAAACTGGCAGAATGGGGTAGCTTATGTTTGAAAATAAAGAGATGTTGGCTATGCTTCATTCAAAACAAGCTTTACATAACACTCCATTGCATGCTTAAAGGGACTCCTTCACCTCAATTATATATGGGAGAGTGAGAGGAGAACAATTCCCATGATGCATGTGGGATAAATTGGTCTAAGTTTATAAAATGCCATACGCATGTAAAACACTAGGACTTCCTGGGCGGTCACCCATCCCAGTACTACTCTATCTCGAGCATGCTTAACTGCGGAGTTATAATGGGATTTGATGCATTAACACTATGTTGTGGGCATGTACATAATACCACTAGGAAACCATTACATGATGTCTGTACTTAAAAAATGAAGATGTCATTACATTCCATTCCCCATCAAAAGGGTGAATATCATGGTTTATCAAAACCATAGGCTCGAAATTTTGATTTAGTGGAAAAGGTGGATGGCCACCAAGATCCACCTGGATCATTCCTCACCCCTTAGGAAGAAATGGTCCCCAATGCATCAAGTTCCCCTTGGAGATGGGAAAACCTCTGCTCAATCTGAACCTTGGTGAGTCGCTTTCATTGTTGAAGTAGATGTCCTGCTTGTACTTTTCCTATGGAAGGATGTCATGAACCTATTGGAGGTGTTGAATATGTTCAACAGATCTGGATGCATGATCTACCTTGGTTTGAGTGTGGGAGGGCTCTATTGGTGAAGATGCATCAAGAAGAGCTATATCAATGGGGGCTAATGGTTGGAACCCAAAGCACACTTGATAAGGGCCACGGTCAATAGAACTATGCTGAACATATGGAAGATTCTCATTCTCTTTATGCTCCTCTACAATCTTGTTGACTTTCTTCTGCTAGATAGAAATTTCTTGGGCCGCGGCTGTAGTGGTCGCAGTGACCTTCTGTTCACCATCTGACTAGATCGTGAAGAGGGAAAACTTTGTGGTCTGAGAGATTACTTTGCAACATCATTTTTTTGAGATCAATGAAGTGGCAGTAGTTAGAGATACATCTGGTACCCTTTATAGATGACTTCCCAGAGTAACAATGACATTGCGGGGCCAAGACTCATAGATAGCGTGATGTTTCCACATATATGGTTGTCCTAAAATAACATCACAAACTTCAAGTGGGGAAACATCACACACTACCTCATCTTTGAAGGTCTTGATGCCATAGGACAAGAGACACTGCTTGCTAACATAGATGTCTCATCCTCAACTCAAGCATCTGATGGTGTATGGTTGGGGGTGTGGCATCATTGGAAACTTAAATCGTTTGACAACCTCAGCTAAGATAAGGTTCTTATGACTCTTGTTGTCAACTATTAAATGTAGTGGGGTCCCCTTTACCCACATCTATGAGTGGAAGAAGTGCCCCCCCTCCTCAAGATCCTATGGCTCTTTCGGTTGTATTGTTGTGGCTGTGATGGTAGCAGTGGGTTCTACATCAATGATTTGTTTCCCTTTATTGTGTTCTAAATAAAATTCCAAGTCAGGTTCTAATTCTTTTTCTTTGAGCTCGACCACCAATGACTATTTTGAGTGACATTCATTGGTGTTGTGCCAGAGGATTTTGTGAAACTCACACCACTTTTCAGTGTCTTTCTTAAACTTCCCATTACTTTTCTTTGCTTGCATATTTTACTAGCTCTCTTGAGGTTAGAATTCCTTGCTGATATGTCCTTCATTCTGTGATTTAGAGTTGGCTTTTCCATGCTTTTGTTGTGGTATATTTTCAAACTCGAACTCCCGCTTACTCCGCTGCTTGAATTTCTTCTCAATTTTTACCGCATATTGATAAGCAGCTCCCAGTGAGGATATGTCCAAGAAATCCATCTCTGTTTGGATGTGCATGTGCAGACCACTACAATACTTCAAGACCAGGTGCCACTCAAAGTCTTTGACACCCATCTTTGAGCACAAGGTATGAAATATGCTAGTGTACTTTGGCACCATCTGGTCTCCTTTCTGACACAGAGTCGTCCATCTCAAGTGATGGTCATTAAAGTTTCCAATTGGGTAGAAATCCTCCTTTAAGTCATATACAAAGGCCACCCAGGTGGATTCTCTCCTAAATGGTGTAGATTCACTAGCGATATACCTCTCCTACTAACCTGATCCAAAATCGGATTCAGAAGCCTGTCAGGGCATGAAAAATGCTCAAAAATGAAAGTGCTCGGAATCTGATGAAACCAACACCATTGCGTCCGGCTCGTCTTCCTGATTCCGATGGTATAATTTTTATGTCAAACGGAGTCCGTATGAAGAAGATATCGCATTCTATCCGCCGAGCCAAACAGGAAAATTTCGAGATGCTGACTGTACCTGTCCGTACAGTCCGTACAGGGACATGTGGCAGGTCCATATGATGACATGGTAGCTTCTGTATAGGACACGTGGTGGCTCCAGAGCATGACATGTGGCAGGCTGATTTGGCATTTTTGGCACGCACTTGGACCAATCATGGAGTGACACGTGTCACCACTTAAAGGGTGACACGTGGCACGGATGACGTCAGCGGGTGACGTGGAAGTGCTGACTGGGCGTATGTTAGATGATGTGGCACGGATGACAGAGTGTACAGCTTTCGACGTGGCAGTTGACGTGGCGACAGATGTGGACCAATCGGATGTTGACACATGGCACTTTGTTGGCAAGTGATTGGGTGCCACGTGGCCCAATCACGGGCTGCCACATGGCACCCCGGGGTTAGCCAATGAGGGCTATGTCAAAAATAAAAAGGTTTTTGGGCCCAGGGGGGATTCAAACCCCGGACCTCCTCCACACAATGCGCCTTCGCGATAGGGCTCCGACCAACGGGCCACCGGGTGTTACTTGTTATGTAATCGACCGCGGTTGTATTTAAGTTTGGTACAATGTTTGAATGGCGGTCAAACGGGCCGGGGCTTAGCCCCAACCCTTTGCGCAACATCCAACAGCATATGCCCATTCATTGAAACCAGAGTGTGGAGGTTATTACGGAACTCATGGTCCTATGCCACATGACCGGACCTTCTACCATGGTTTGGGCGCGGGGGCAGTTATACAACGATGGGCGTGCAGAGTTATGGCAATAGCCCACGGCTATATGCCCTTAAGCCACGAGACCACACGTTATTAGAGTTTGGGGCCAGCGCTAGCTCTTTGGGCTAAGCGCTTGGCCATATTAAACATTATATGACCTTGCCAAGGGGGGCCGCGCCTAGGAGAGGGGGCTAGCGCCCGTTTTCAAACCATATTATAACTAAAAGTGGGTTTTTCAACCAACTTTAGTTAATTTTAATGTAATTAATCCATTTTTAAGGGTTATGGGGCATTTTTAGAGCCTAAATTCGTGGAGGAAGTTGGAGATGGACAACTAACTCCCCCACTATTTAACCAAGGCCATTTTGAGGCCAAGGGGTGAGCTTTTGGACAGATTTTGGACGGTTTTGGAGAGCAGAGATGCTGAGGCAAAGCCAAATCAAAGCCAGTTTGAGGCAAGGAAGCTGTTGAGGTAGAGATGCTGTCGGATGATTTCTAAGAGCTCGGGACATCCGTTTCAGGTGCCGTAAGTTGTGCAAGATTCTAGAGATCATGGCGAACATGACCAGATCAGTCTAGAAGCCAATCGGCAATTGTAAAGATGTACTAATAAGCTTTCTAAAAGAAATAAAGAAGCCTCCCTCACAGAGAAAAGGCCCGGAGACGTAGGCAAAGTTGTGCCGAACTCCGTTATCAACCTGTGCATTATGGTTTGCTGTTTTTCATTGTATTTCAGAACTACAAATATGTTAATGGTTGTATAATTCATTTTCTTTTCCTCGTTCTTTCGTTAAGTTTCCCAATGGTTAATTAATGCATGCAAATAAAAACTCAACCATAAGTCATTTCGAAAAATCCTGATGGATCATAACCTTCCCACCAAGATCTGACATGGGGTGATCTAGGAGGATCTAGGAATGCTCATAGAGGTCTAGAAAGACCCAAAATATCCACAGAGATCCAGAATGGTTCATTAATACTAAAAAATGGACTGTCCTAAATTCTCTCAAAAGTGCATTAATGTGAAGAGCTCGTCGTCAACTTTCAAATGATGCAAACAACGCCTCAAACAAATTTTGTATGAAAAATTTATAAGCGATCAAAGTTCCAGTCAATCGGGTCAAAGGTCAAAGTACATGGGAAAAAATAGGTGACACGTGTCACCATTGCAAGGGTGACATGTGGCACATGGTTATTGGCAGCTGACTGGGACCATCATACCTCCAAGTGGATGAATTGCAGGTTGACAAGTGGGCACAAGTGGTCATTGACATATTGACAAGTGGCATGTACAATCCAATGAGAGGCTGCCATGTGGCAACCTC
Source organism: Picea abies (assembly GCA_900067695.1). Lineage (NCBI taxonomy): Eukaryota > Viridiplantae > Streptophyta > Pinopsida > Pinales > Pinaceae > Picea > Picea abies. Next base: position 12,349 of record CBVK0101753065.1, on the reverse strand, counting down.
CCATTGGCCAATATTGGTTAGAGTTATGTGAAATTTATGGAGTTGATGGGGGTCGAACTTGCGACCTTCATGACCTCCCAAGACTTAACAAAGCCCTCCATGCCAACACACCACACAATGGTTCATAACATACCTATTGAAAATAATGTTTTTAAATTTTCAATAAAGTTGTAATGGGCGGCCAAAGGGTTGTGGGCCTAAGCCCTCGACCCTTGGCTCTTGGTCTATGCACCTTACCATATAATGCACACATGTTACAGAAGGGCCGACAGACATAACATATCGTGTAGAGGTTTTCAATCTACACACACACACACACACCATATCTGCAGGAGTTTTGAACCATATGACAATTGTTTACCAACAAAAGGGGCACAAATGTATGGTGGTTGACGTGGCTTGAACCCTTGACCTACCATATAATATACAACAAACTTAACCAACAAGATATATGTGTGGGTTTGGTTATGAAACCAATTTCCTTATAGTTATTTCCAACCATAAATTCTAGAGATGGGTTAAGGGTCCGTGCACTATTTAATTGGCGTGCAGACCGAGGTTGGATATACAATTAATGTAGAGTGGCCTCGTAATTTGTGCCCAAGGGTACACAAGTTTTGAGGTTACGCCGTAAAGCATGCCAAGGGGTACCTTGAAGGATTTTCGAGAAGTTTATATGCATTTTGCATGAAGTTTCACCAGGACTCCAACAATGCACTATGTTACTGCATTTGAGTGCCATGTAAAAAGGTCATTGTAAAATGAAAGTATTTGAGCATTTAATAAAATAAGGTCTCTATTGGAAGCAGACCCAAAGAGGTAGCCCAAATTGGGTGAACTCCATTTTTCCAACTTTTGTACATGATTATACTATTGTTGTTTATTTCAAGTTCGATTATTTGCAAGTTAATTATTATTAAAGTGGATTTAGTTAGATAAGTTCTTCACATGTAATTTGCAAACAATCAAGCGATCATTTTACTTAGAGAATAAAGTAGATGTTTATGTGTATTTTAAAATTATCGAAATCTAAGGAATTTTTGGATCAAGTTGGTATCAGAGCAGGTTTGACAAGTATTTTGCAAGTGAATGCTTACAAGAGTCAAAATCAAACTTGGTAAAGGGAAACTTACAAGCTGTAAGTCTGAAATTGGAAAGAGATTTCGATGACATAAGATGGCTTTTGAAAGAAGGAGAAGAATAAGATCATCTCATGAGTTATGGAGAGATCATAACTACACTTCAATAATTGACGGAAACAATAGATGAGTTAGAATGAAGAATTCAAAATCCTGCAAGCAGAGAATCTTCGGTAAAAGTAGAAGGCGGAGGTGAAGGTGGTGGACCTTCACACCCCCTTCCCCTTCCTCCTCCTCCTCATCAGTTTCTTCTGAAGCAAGTAAACATTCCTCTCATCGAAAGAAGCCATCTAAGAAGTTTGAGCATAACCTGCCACTACTAAAATTGGATTTTAAGTTTGAGTTGCCGACCTATGATGGAGAATTGAATGCTGAGAAATTTGACAATTGGACCAAGTAGATATAGATATATTGCAGTGTTCAAAAGATCATGGATGAGGCTACACAGATACAGTTAGCTTCTCTTTGACTAAGTGGCACTGCCTTAATATAGTGGGAGAGTAAGATGCAAGTTGATCTTGTTCAAAAGGATAAAGTAATATCTTCTTGGAAAAGTTTACTAAGGCTATAAGAAAACAATTCTATCCACTAGCACATATGCAAACGAAAATGATCGAGTGGAAACATCTAAGACAGGGTAAAGGCCAACATATTCAAGAATATACACATGAATTAAAAAAAAAGGCATTATCCCTAGGAATTCCATTGTATACTCATGAAATTCTTTTGAAGTATATTGGTGGCATGCACTCATATCTTCATCACATTATTCTAATGTTTAGCTCTACTAACATTGATAAGGTGTCTATATAAGATACACATCTAGATGCTAGTAAGGGTAAGCATGTGAGTGAAGATAAGAAGAAATTCAAGTTCGAGAAGAAATCGAAAGGTAAATGGAAGAGTAAGAAATCATCCACAATGAAGCAAATTGAGGGAAGACCTACATGTTCCCACTGTAAGAGAAAGGGACATGAGGAATCTCAGTGTTGGAAGCTACATCCAGAATTACGACCAAAGAAATTCAAGGATAAAGGGAAGCATAAGACTGTTGCATCAGCTCATCAGGATCTAGGGTCAAATTCCAGAGATGAATCTAAGATCATGGCCATAGGAAGCAAATATATTTCAACTATCAATTCAAATTATTCAGTTCAATCTGCCAAGATGGAAAGTGATATTGATCAGAAGAAAAGGAGCGAGCTTTTTCATATCAAAGTTATAGTCGAGCATACTAAGGTAGATACTTTATTTGACAATGGATCTCAAGTTAATCTAATATATAAAAAAATTGTTAAGAAGTTGGGATTGAAAACGACACCTCACAAAAAGTCATATCCATTAGGTTGGGTGTGTGATAGTTCTAAGTTGCAAGTAACAAAGCAGTGTGAGATCAGGTTTGCAATTACAACTAAGTTCTTTGACTCGGTCGAGTTAGATGTTGTGTCTCTTGACATTTGTGAAATTGTCTTGGGTAGTCCATATCTATTTGATAGGAAGACTGTGTTCTATCTAGAAGAAAACAAATATCGTCAGAACTCATCACATCAAAACTAATGTTTCTTTAGTGAGCACAAGGAAAATGAAGAGACTCGTGAGCGCAAGTAAGTCTTTTGTTCTTATGATAGTGAAACTGAAAGAAGAGGACATAAAAAATGATTTAGTAGGTTGTGATGCAAATCATAAACATGAGTTGATCAACATCATAACTAATTATGATGAGTTGTTTCAAGAACCTACAGGGTTGCCTCCTAAAAGAGAGGTTGAACATGAAATATATTTGTAGCAAGATGCTCCTCTTCCAAATATTGGATTGTACAGGTCATCAATGATCAAGAATGCATAAATTAAGAAGCAATTTTAGGAGCTACTCGATAAAGGAATCTTCAGACCAAGCTCCTCTTCATGTGGTTCTCGTATTGTTCAAGTTCCAAAGAAATATGGCACGTGGAGGATGTGTATTGATTTTCGAGCCCTAAACAAGATTATGGTAAAGAACCATTATCATCTTCCTAGAATAGATGATCTATTAGATTAGTTAAACAATGTTGTGTATTTCACCAAGTTGGACTTGAGAAGTGGATACCATCATATCATAATTGCAGAAGGTGACATATGAAAAACAACTTTCAATGCCAAGCAAGGTTTGCTCGAATGGTTGGTTACGCCATTTAGCTTATGTAACGCACCATAAAATTTTATGAGAGTGATGAATGATGTGTTCCAACCCTACATAGATGATTTTGTTATTGTATTTCTAGACAACATATTGATCTTTAGTCAAAGATGGGAAGATCATATAACACATGTCAAGACAGCCTTTGAACTCTTGAAGAAGGAAGAGTTGTATATCAAGTTATTTAAGTGCGTATTTGGTAAAAATTCTCTGGTATATTTGGGTTACATTGTAGGGAATGGTTAGTTAAATATAGATCCCACAAATGTAGGAGCCATTGTGAAATGACCCAAGCCAAATACTGCCACTAAATTCAAGAGATTCTTAGGAGTAGTATAGTACTGGAGGAAATTAATTGCTAATTTATCATACATAGAAGCACCTCTATATGCATTAACAAGTGTTAAACAAGTCTTTCAATGGGGAGGCAAGCAACACAAGGCCTTTGAGACATTGAAGAAAAAGATAAGCACTGCACCATTTTTGGTTCTGCCAGATTTACAAAAGCCACTTGAGGTTAAAACCGATGCAAGTGGATATGCCATGTGTTGATTAATTGGGTTGGTTTTCATTGATGTCAATCCTTGAAGAAAGTCCGGTAGAAAATTTCAGTAGCACAAATGTTTGGGTAATGGACCCAAGTTTGTTTGATGGATAATGATATGATTTTTGATATATTTGTAGGAAAGACTATTCTATATGGATAATACATGTCATGCCATTTCCGGTGGTATGTGGAATGTCACACAACTCATCATGGTTAGAGAGTTATGGCCATGTGAAGTTGGAGAACCCTCATGAGTCATCTGGAAGCCCCAAAAGGTCAAAGTAGTCAAAGTGGTTGCAAAGAATAAATTATTTAAATAATAAAGTGAAGTGATGAGTGTACTATAAATCAAAGTGGATACAAAAGAAATTATTTAAATAATAAAGTTAATGGATAAATTACTAAGTGGGCAAGTGGTTAGAAGTGGGTTAGCCCTAAAATAAGGAAACTGGTTTAAGATGGTTAGAAGGTAACCCCTTGAGGAAGCTACATAAAAGTATAAATAAGAGGCAAGGGTCTCTCATTTAATCACACTTGAGAATATTGAATATCTACAAGTGACCGAGGTAAAAAAAGGATATATAAGGCAAATTTTAGAGGGAAGGTGAAGTAAAGAAGGCCGAAATGCAAGGGAGGATAAATTCTTTTGATGATGCTTTCTAAGGTATGTTATTTACGGGTCACCTCACCATTTTCACAATAACTATTTTTCTAGAATGATTCAGGCCACAAAATCTGGAGGCCGTTGAGGAAACATATACAAGTAGTTGTGATAATTTTTTTAATTTGTGGGTCATTGTATTTTTGGAGTTACACTCTGTGGAAAATAGGGTTTGTGGCTAGTCCTGAAACTAATCTAAAACATGTGTTTTGGGTAAACACATCATAACTTCTTCATAACAGATCCAAATTTAGTAAGCAAAAATGTATTGGTTAGAGTACAATATGTAGTATTCTGTGTACCATTTTTAGATCCATACAACAAACATTCCGTGTGGGGCACACTCTACAAGTTCACTCTCTAGAATAAACCAAAATTCAACAAGGTATGCCATTTTTGATATAAATCCTTTTTTGAGGGGTTCCAAGTAGTGAAACCTGGAGGAATTGCATAAAAGACACTGAAGAAAATTGTGTACTATTTTTCATATCTTTATTCATTACAGGTACATAGCTATGATTATTTCAAGTTGGGGTTGTTGACTAATCCAAAATTAGTCATGTGAGACTAAAGTAAAGTTTGATGAAAATGCTAGTCTCTTGTTGTTAAAGTTAAGGAGGGTTTGCAGGTATGTGATCATATTTATCAGGTATGTTACAGAGTTACAAATCAGATTTGGATGATGAAATTGATGAGGGCTTTTGGTTGAGGTACATGGTTGAGACAAGTAGTTGATGAGTTGGCACATACATGAGGTGTATAGTTGATGATGTTGGTACATCTTGATAGGTCATAGTTGATGCATGATTGGTACATACTTGGTACATGGTTGGAGGCACTTGCTAGTAGTATTGTTGACACATGGTTTATGGATGATGTAGCATACTTGTCTTGGTATATTATTAGAAGCACATATTGACCTTGGTGATGATTATGAGTTGTTGTGTTATGCTTGGTTGATGCACATCTTGGAGATATTGTGCATATGGTTGATAATTGTTTTGGTGATTGATCATAGTGAGTAGATCTGATTTGGTTGATAAGATTGATGAGACAGGTTGTTGTGATAGGTTGTTTGGACAGGTTATTGTGACAGGTTTTTTGTACAAGTTTGGTGCATGGTTGATGCATTTGTTTATGGTACAGGTTGAGGTACAAGTTGAGGTATAGGTTGATGTATGATACATGTTGGAACATGTTATTGGTACACGTTGTTACAGGTTGTTTGGTGCAGGTTGATTGGTACATGTTTACAACAATATATCTCACAGTGATAGTGTGATAGTGGTTTCATCATTCTACTTGTATTTTAGGGCGGTTAGACGGGGAAAGGATAGGTAGTTGTAGCCACCTTCTGGTTGTATCCATAGAACATAGGGGGTTGTAGCCTCTTTCTGGTTGTAGCCAAAGAATTGGGGAGTTGGAGCTTCCCTCAGGTTGTATCCTGAGAAACTAGGGGGTTGAAGCCTCCTTCCAGTTGCAACTGGAAAATAAAGGAAGTTGGTCCTTCCAATGAATGTAATTCTTAAAGAAATATAAGGAAAAACATTCCATGGTTTTCTCCCGCTTTGGATTTCCACATAAAAACACTGGTGTACTGTGTATGTGTATGATTTCTCATTTGTTCATTGTTTATTTACTCTAGAACTATTGGATGATAACACTACATTGATATAACACTTACATTTTGTGGTTAAAAACAATTAAATTGTTCTATTACTGATTCACCCCCCTCTCAGTAATCCAACAATTGGTATCAGAGCAGGTTCCTTCATAAATCAGTTTAACCATTGGAAGGAGATCATGGATTATTCCGAGAATGGAGTACCACTGTTTCATGGTTAGAATGGGTTAAAGTATGAGATATGGAGCAGAAGCATGAAAGTATTTTTATAGGCACATGGGAATTATATTTGGCTATCAGTCGTTATAGGATATGATAGTTCAAAAAGGGAAAAGACTGAAACCAAGAAGGAATTAAAGAAAAATAACAAAATAACAATGGATTTCATCTGGGAAGGATTACCTAATCGGGTAAGAGAAAAGGTTGGTAAATGTTCATCGGCCAAAGAACTTTGGGATAAGTTACATGACATATATTCTTTACCCATCGCAGATTCAGAAAATGCCAAAGAAGATGTAGGTACAGATCAAGAAGAAATATGTTCACCATGTCATACATATTCAAAAGATGAAGAGTACATAATCAACATAGGTATGTTGTTTTGCTTTACTTTTGAAAAACACGAACATCTTGAAATAGAATGCCATGAAGGAAATGAGACAAAAAAACTAATTGAAAAAGAAGACAATTATGAAGAAAAATTGATTAGTGCTTTAGATGAACTAAGAAAAGAAAGAGAAGAAAACAAGTCACTCAAGAAAGAATTGATGAAACAAAATGAAAGTGTTCACATTTTTGAAGAAGCCCAACAGGTCATCGAGAACTTGAGAACTCAGCTAGAAGAAGCCAGAAAGATCGAAGAAAATCTCCAATATCAAAAGAAACATTTGGAAGACAACATAGCAACACAGAAGGAATAAGCAGAAATGAGAGAGAAAATATTGACAGATCATCTTAAGGAAATAACTAACGATCTAAACCAACTTGAGGCAGAGTTTGGTCAAGAGGAGAAAGGACTTGAAGAAGAAATAATCACATTAAAAATCCATCTTGAAGAAGCAAAAAGAATAGAAGAAGTCACGAAGTATTAGATAATTAAGAAAGAAGAAGAGGTTGAGAATCTTGAATAAGAAGTTGTCACATTGAGAAGTAAAATTGTCAAGATCAATAAGAACATTGAAGAGACAGAAACATCCACATCAGTTATAGAGAATGAAGAGAAGCACTCTAGGTTGCTAGAAAAGAAGAATGAAGAAAATAGAAAGAGTTATGAAAAATTACTCAAAGGAAGGAATCATGGTCAACCAAAATCTAAGAAAACTATTGAAGATACATCTTCAAGAAGACTATCTATTTTCAAGCCACAAAGAAGCTTCAATCATGATCGCGATCAGTCAAGGCAGAAATTTAGAAGGACTACACCACAAAGAAGATCATTCACTCCCAAGTATGCAAATTTATTTTATGGTCATTGTTTTTATTGTACTAATTTTGGACATAAGGTTGCAGATTACAGGGATTATAAAAGAAACGTTCAAGAAAAAAATGCCTATGTGGCCCCACGTGACATTGAATGTTACAAATGTCATAACTATGGACACATAGCTAGTAATTGTAGAATCATGATTGATAATTCCATGAAAGAGAACACTAATATAAGATATAAGAAAGTATGGATAAGAAAACATGAAGAATAGGTGAACAAAGAATAGGTCCCAGAGATTGCAATATTGGCAATAAAACGAGATTAAAAAAATTCTACAGAGAAAAGGAAAGATGTCAGATACATAAAGGTTTGGAAAATAACTGAAAGAAAAGAAGGACATATAAATAAGGAACATGTTCAAGATATTGTACTTCCAGGCATTGTAGTGAAAGATGTATCCACAGACAGAAGGAAAAAAGTTAGAGTTTAGAGAGATGTTGAATCTACCAATGAAGATGATGATGAATCTGCATCAGAGTAGGAATTGTTCTGAGCCATCTGTCTTAGAGACTCCCATGTAATATGAATAATAGATATAGGGAGTCTATGTGGTAGCTAAGACATACCAGAGAACCATCCTTCGAGCATTTTGCAGAGTTTGAGTAGACAGATTCAGAGCAGTTAGTTAGCAGAAGTACAATATGATAGATTAATCAGTTGTAGTAGTGAATACTACATGATAGTACAGTGACACATAAGTCAACATTATGGACATTTGTGCAGTAGAGTCTTGGAAAATATGGATAGAGATGGATTTGTAAAAACACTTAGCAGGTTTGGACAGATATATGACAATGGACGAGAGCATGGATTCATAGATTGGTTTAGAGACAAAGGAACATTATCATAATGGATGATGATTACATAGGAAATGGCTCGAACAATGCTAATGGATTCCAAATTGACAGATATTTTTTTTATTTTTTTTGGACACATGCAGTGCATACAACAATTCACATTCAAAACAAAGTAATGTTGAGAAACAACAATGACAAAAATCCCTACGAGCTATGGAAAGGAATACCAACAAATGTGAAGCACTTCAAAGTATTTGGAAGCAAATGTTACCTCAAAAGAGAAGATGGCAGGATGGGAAAGTTTGAATATCATGTGGACAAAGGAGTACTTGTTGGTTACTCAAGTACAAGGAAATCATACAAGTGTTACAATCTAATATTGAACAAAGTTGTGGAAAGCATCAATGTAACAATTGATGAAACAAGTGGACGAGAATCAAAGGAAGAAGAAAATGAATCAGTGGAACAACTTTACAAAGAAGAAGCAAAAGATGAAGAAGAAGTAGAAGGGGAAGATGAAGAAGATCATATATAAGTAGAAGAGCAAGTTCAACAAGTGCCTCCAAAGGCACTTAGCAAATGAGTATAGAAGAATCATCCTTCAGATTAGATTACCATAAATAAGGAGGAAAGAGTTGAGACAAAAGAATAATCCATTCACTATAACAAATGCACCTAGCACTCTTATCTACGATTGAACCAAACAGTTTTGAAGAGGTTAGCAAGGATGAATTCTAGAATAAGGCAATGAATGAAAAATTGGATCAAATAGAGAAGAATGACACTTGGGAATTGGTTCCAAGACCAAGGAATACGAATGTGATTGGCACAAAGTGGGTTTTTATAAATAAATTGAATGAATATGGACATGTTACAAGGAACAAAGCTAGATTGGTATGTAAAGGATACACATAGGTTTAAGGAATCAATTTTGAAGAGATATTTGTCCCAGTTGTTAGAATCGAATCCATCCGATTGCTCTTAGCTCATGCATGCTCCAATAATATTAAAGTGTATCAGGTGGATGTGAAATCATCTTTTCTGAACAAGGAACTTAAAGAAGAAGTCTACATTGAACAACCAGAAGGATTTCAGTTGTCAGAAAATATAGATTATTTGTGTAAACCAAAGAAGGCCCGGTATGGTCTAAAAGAGGTTCCTAGAGCATGGTACTCTAGACTTGATAAATATCTACAACAAACATGGTTCAGAAAAGGAAGTGCAAAAATCAACCTCTACAACAAGGTAACTCAAGATAGTATTTTATTAATTGAAGTTTATGTTGATGATATTATTTTTGGAAGTAATGATGATATGTTAAGCTAGAAATTTGCAAAGGATATGAAGAATGAATTTGAAATGTCATTACTTGGAGAACTATCTTTCTTTCTGGGTCTTCAGATATGTCAAAGAAATCAAGGAATTTTTATTTCTCAAACTAAGTATATCATAGAAATGCTAAAGAGGTTCGGAATGGAGGATTGCAAACTAGTTACCACTCCTATGCAAACCAATTGAAAGTTCAGAAAAAATAGATTCAAAGTCTATAGACCAGAGACAATACAGGTCAATGATTGGTAGCTTACTATATGTGACAACATCCAGACCATATGTAATGTAGGTAGTTGGACAGTTGGCATGATTTCAAACAACACCAAAGGACTCACATGTCTTAGCAGTGAAGAGGATTTTCAGATATCTCAAAGGAACAAAAGAGTTTGGATTATGGTATCCAAAAGGAAATGATCTATCACTTATTGCATAAACAGATGCAGATTGGGTAGGTTGCATTGATGATCGACGAAGCACCAATGGAGCAATATTCTACTTGGGTGATTTTTTAGTATCTTGGCTAAGCAAGAATCAATCATCAATATCTTTATCTACAACTGAAGCAGAGTATATTGCAACAACATGATGTTGTACACAAGTTCTATGGATGAAACAAAATCTGAAAGATATACATGTTGAGTATGACGAGCCCATTCCAATCTATTGTGATAATACAAGTGCCATCAATATCTCAAAGAACCTGGTGATGCACTCCAAGACAAAGAAAATTCCAATCAAGTATCACTTTCTATGGGAACATATTGCAGAGAAGAACATTAGAGTTGAATATGTGGGAACAAAAGAACAAGTGGCATGCATCTTTACAAAACCGCTTCCACGGGAATCCTTTGAGTATCTTCGCTAGAGACTTGGAATAATTTCTACTCCAAATTGAATGATTTTGAATGATTATCTTATATGCCTTAGATTTACATGAGGAATCACCATAACGAAGACAATTCATGTTGGGAGATCGGTTTCAGGAAGAGTTCAGTCAGGGGGAGAAACTCTAGATGGAAAGATACCTTTTCTATTGATGAGAAAGGGGGAGAGATTTATCAGATGCAAAGGTAAATTCCTAGAGAGAGAGCATAGAGGCATGGTCCCAGGGGGAGCATGCGTGATATGACTTCAGTGTTGCATCAAAGTGTTTCCATCAATGCCAAAGGGGGATATTGTTGATTAATTGGGTTGGTTGTCATTGATGTCAACCCTTGAAGAAAGTCCGATAGAAAATTTCGGTAGCACAAAGGTTTGGGTAATGGACCCAAGTTTGTTTGATGAATAATGGTATGAGTTTTGATATATTTGCAGGCAAGACTATTTTATATGGATAATACATGTCATGTCATTCCCGGTGGTATGTGGAATGTCACATAACTCCTCACAGTTAAAGAGTTATGGCCATGTGAAGTTGGAGAACCCTCATGAGTCATCTAGAAGCCCCAAAAGGTCAAAGTAGTCAAAGTGGTTGCAAAGAAGAAATTATTTAAATAATAAAGTGAAGTGATTAGTGTACTATAAGTCAAAGTGGATACAAAATAAATTATTTAAATAATAAAGTTAATGGATAAATCACTAAGTGGACAAGTGGTTAGAAGTGGGTTAGCCCTAAAATAAGGAAAGTGGTTTAAAATGGTTAGAAGGTAACCCCTTAAGGAGGCTACATAAAAGTATAAATAAGAGGCAAGGGTCTCTCATTTAATCACACTTGAGAATATTGAATATCTTCAAGTGATTGAAGTAACCAAATGATATCTAAGGCAAATTTTAGAGGGAAGGTGAAGTAAAGAAGGCCAAAATTCAAGGGAGGATAAATTCTTTTAATGATGCATTCTAGGGTATGTTATTTGCACGTCATATTACCATTTTCGCAATAAATATTTTTCTAGACTGATTCAGACCACAAAATATGGAGGCTGTTGAGGAAAAATATCCAAGTAGCTGTGATAAAAATTTAAGCTTGTGGATCATTGTGTTTTTGGAGTTACACTCCGTGGAAAATAGGGTTTGTGGCTAGTCTTGAAACTAGTCTAAAACAAGTGTTTCGGGTAAAAACATCATAAATTCTTCATAACAGATCCAAATTCAGTAAGAAAAAATGTATTAGTTAGAGTACATTCTGTAGTATTATGTTTACCATTTTAAGATCCATACAATAAATATTCTATGTGGGGCATGCTCTACATGTTCGCTCTCTAAAATAAGCCAAAATTCAACAAGGTATTCCATTTTTGCTATAACTCCTTTTCTGAGGGGTTCCAAGTAGTGAAACCTAGAGGAATTGCAAAAAAGACACTGAAGAACATTGTGTACTATTTTTAGATATTTATTCATTATAGGTACATAATTATGATTATTTCAAGTTAGGGTTGTTGACTAATCCAAAATTAGTCATGTGAGACTAAAGTAAAGTTTGATGAAAATGCTAGTTTCTTGTTTTTAAAGTTAAGGAAGGTTTGCAGGTATGTGATCATATACACCAGGTATGTTACAAAGTTACAAATCAGATTTGGATGATGAAATTGACGAGGGATTTTGGTTGAGTTACATGTCGGGTACATGGTTGAGACAAGTAGTTGATGAG
>CBVK0101753063.1:0-11275 GCA_900067695.1 Picea abies | reverse complement strand
TGTTAGGGTTTTTTGCCCTATAAGGCAACCCTTTTTTATGAGGGAAATGTATTGCGTCTAAGTATGTTGGCGAGTATTGTATTCTGAGAGAGGAGACTGTGAGAGAAAGAAGAGGAAGTTACAGAGGGTTTTGTTGTAGGTTGTATCCCTTCATTTTGCTGGATAATAATAAAGAAAGGACTTGGCAATTTCTCTGGTGGACGTAGCCCACACTGGGTGAACCACGCAAATCTGTGTCTCTCTTGTATTGTGTATCTTCTGTGTTTTGTTTCCGCATTTGTTTTATTTTATTGCTTCGCGGTCTTGTTTTTCTAACACTCTTTACTTCAGTGTAGGTTCTTCCTCCAAAGTACGTGGATCCCTGCCACGTGTCCTCTGAATCCAATCACTCAGAGTCACCTCACACCTCGCCCTTTATGAAGTTTAGATTACTCTCCCCCAGCTCTTTCGATGTCCAAGTTCTCAAACTCTTAAATCTGCTTCCACCTGTCAGCCTTGATGATGGATGGTTCCGATGATTTAGGAATTTCAGGACTTGGAAAAGTCCATTCTCCTGTATACTTTCGAAGGGTTTAACCCTTGTGCACCTTTCCTGGATCCAAGGACTGTTGGTCCTCACACTCAGATCTAACTACCCATATCTGATCTCCCCCTATACGCTCTTCTAATTGTCTGGACGTGAATTTCAATGGCCCAAATATTTCATAGTGCTCGATCCAACGACCACAGTCTCTCCTCCTCCTGAGATTTCACTTTCTTCCCTGACTTGGAATATTTCAGATGTTCCAAAGGCCTCGACCTTTGATATACCTCTTGTGACCCCTGATATAAGGTTCTCGACTTCTGCTTTCCCTCCGGAGCTTACGAACTTGAAACAAGCTCACCTCTTGGACCTCATCTGCACTTCTGAGAAGCGCTTATCTCTTTTGAGCTTGGTTCTTAGTGGATATTGAGTTCCCACATACTCCTTGCGTTAATATGCTCTTCTTAGATCGATGGTCCATGACCTTCCTTGATACAACAGTCCAGATCACATCGCAACTTCGAGTTTCAAAAGTTTAGTCGTGCCAACGTGCGATTCTCTCAATTTACGGACTTCGATCTCGCCAATCTGATGGTCAAGGAGGGTCTTGATAGATCCTTGGATCTACGGTCTAGATTTCATCGCTACTTTTGGTTTCATGGGTTTAGTCACACTAACGCGTGATTCTCCCATCGCGCGAACTCCAAACTCACAGATCCGTTGGTCAAGGTGGGTCCCGATAGATCCTTAGATCTACAGTCCAGATCACATTGCGACTTCCGGTTTTGGATTTCAGAGAACCTGTCCCCTTTCACGATGATTACCAACATTCGTCGAACTTGCGAAGACTGAAGGAATCGAGGTGTTAACGTCTGTGCTCCTTCTTCAAATCTAACAGTCGTGATAGGCCCTGGATCCTCCCGAATAGATCTCATTCATTCATGTTCTAATCGAAAGGATATTCCCTTCCACTATCCTTCATGAGCTTCGTCAGTTATGAAGGACCTAAGAGCGTTACGCTCTTTCTTCTGGACTTAACACTCAGAAGGATTTCTATGTACCCCTTGCGCTCATTCGTCAAGTCTAGAACCTAAGTGGTTCTCGGTTTCTGCTTTCCTCGCAGAGAACCTATGCATATCTACACTACCTCTCCTGTGCGTAACAAACTCCATCCTTCAAGGGACTCAGAACGACTAGGAGGGTCGACATGCGTTCATGAAACTGTGTCCAAGGTCGACATACATATAGTTTGTGACTCTAGCTTAAGCCACCATAGGACACAAGCATTTATGAGTATAAAACATGTCCTATCCATATCATTTCCTACTTACCTAATTTCACATTCAAGCACATACAAAATAAGGAAATACAATATAGATCATTAAGCAAACATAACCATCCCTGCAACATTCATAGGATATCCAACTTTAACTCACAGTACCACTTAAATACACAAGATATGTGATTACTTATCTATTACAGGTGGTAGCCAACTAACTGTGGGTTTTCGTCCTTCCACCCTACCATAGGATCAGAGGCATTCATTCTTAGCACTCTGGAAACCCCCGTGCCAAGACATGATATCACCATTGAACTCTCCCAGTTCTCAAGGATTCTTTCCCTGTTCAACTTCTGCTCGGGTTCTGTTCTCTGCAACTTTAAGATATTTCTCTCTATTATGGCCTCGACGAGGTTATCAAATGCTCACTCAACATCAATCTCGCGATCTTCTATTCATTATCCCCTAGAGAGCTTCACACATCTCCCTTACTATCTTGCACTCTCATCCCCCTTTTCTTTTTGGTTATCCTCATGTATGTATCTTACCTTCCTTCTTTTGGAAGGTTCTTGACCTATCACGCTCCTTCTGTCAGAAAGAAGCTCAGGTTTGTAGGTCTCTATGGTACTTCGGGTTGACACTCTGCAGCTAGGCCATGCTCCCATTCATGAGGGTGGTTGATAATTCAACCATTGGTCCTTTCTTCATTAACTGATTTCTCTCCTTGGGATTCGAAGGAGGTTTATCATCCTCATCAAGGGAAATTTGGGGTTATTTGATATAATGAACCCTCTCGTATAGTTTTCACATTATTCCTCTAGTGATATCATGGCCATTAATTTCAAGGCTTCACCCCCATAGTAAGTTATTGGAAACTCAAAAAATAATACATTTACATTGTCCACATGCCTTAGCATGGTAATTTCTATTTTATGATTAATTACAAACTGGGGGAAACAGGGATATTACAATTCCCTCCCCCTTAAAGGAACATCTTCCTCGATGTTCTTCCTCAAAAACACCTGTCATACCTTTCTCATTCAACTATTTCAGAAATATTGATCTTTCTCTCTCGGTTAGGTCCTTTTTCATACCCTTAATCTTTTTCACCTGCTTTCAGTAATTATTGGACAATCAAGCACGTTAATCATAGTCTTATGGGAAAACATTGCATAAAAATTTCTAGGAAAATTTTCCTAATCTTAGCACAATAATTATCTGCACAGTTTGTGGATTTGTATCCACATGGTTGTTTTGTTATCTAGGCTCATTGTTTTTCCCTTGACATACCCATTGGCTGCATGATCCCAATCAATAGTTTACAATAACTATCAAGGTTTCATCTTCCTTGCGGTCACTCACCCTCCAGGTCCAGGCTCAAGCATCCTCTTCTTTGCTATATAGTCCCTCGGGTGATCCATCATTCCTTGCCAAGGTTTTCTCGCACAAGAAGAACTACCCACTGTGTGCATGATCCCAATAGTTTACAAGAACTATTAAGGTCTCCTCTTCCTTGCGGTCACTCACCCTCTAGGCCCAGGCTCATGCATCCCCTTCACTGCGATATAGTCCCTCGGGTGATCCATCTTGCCCTACCAAGGTTTTCTCGCACATAAAGAATTCTAGAGACTCTATCGAGTCTTACAGTCGAGGTGTCCCTCAGAATTGCTCTGTTGAGGCATCCCTCCAGCCTGTGTTACCTCAACACAATATATTTCAGGAGATCATGGCTTATCATGGGGTTCTCATGGTTCAGTAGTAGCCATTTTTCATCATCTATCCTTTCTGGACAAATCTTTTCTTCCCGCTCAGCGAAAGTTAGGGTCAAAGGTTACTCTCCTTCACCTGACACAGTAATATATATGGATGAAGGTCACTCTCCTTCTCACCTATATCACAGGTCTACAAAAATTCATGAGACATCATTATAAAATTTAAATTCAAAATTTTCTTGTAAATCTATCACCCACAGATTTCCAAATTCCATATTTTTTTTTTCCATATTTGTTCCACATGGGAACTAGATTCATAATTATGGGAATTTCCTTCCCATAGAGGTTTGGCTCAATAGATAATTGGTCTTCTTTATGTGCTTACATCACTACCATATCCATGACCATTTGCTTCCTGCAATTCATTCTTTCCACAGCCAAACAAATTGTTAGTCTCCCATGCACATATATTTTTTTATATCTTTATAACGATGTCACAAACAATTTCAGAGTTGTGCATACCAACAATCAAATTCACTTTCTCAAAAAGGAAAATACCATTCCGCAGTTTGGCTCAACATACAATTGGTCTTCTTTATGGGCTTACATCACTGCCATATCCATGACCCTTTGCTTCCTACAATTCATTCTTTCCATATATATATATATTCAAAACCATGCATACTAACAGTTCATCACATCTGTATAAACATGAAAAGGGAATCACATTCTGTTCCTATGCCTCATTTCAACATACCAAACCTTTCAAAACGTAATTCAACATTTTAAAGGATTTAACAAATGTGTCAGTATTCACGACCACATTCATACCCAATGCACTCTTGCATTGATTTCAAGTTTGTCACACTTTATGACAGGTTCTTGGCCATGGTGTGCTGGAATTTAAACAACCTCTTCACCACATGGCTTATTCATTTTCATTCACTCTTACAGTAGGACCATGCTTCCTTTTATAGGCCGATCATGATCCCAGTACACATGAAACTCAAAAGTTTCACATGAATGCCTTTAAGAATTCTTCCTCCATTAATAACCAGGGTGCCAACACTCATGGCCACCCAAATTTGGTTTTCTCTAACACCTATACAATGTGAGTAGAAATGTTGGAAAGTCCTCCTTCCTCAATGGGAAATCCATTGTCTATCCTTTATGCAAACATGCATTTCCTTGAAGCAATTCCATGCAACGTGCTATCTATGAGCACTTTTGTTTCCAATCGTTCCTTAATTGGTCCATGTATTCATGACATATCAGTTCATTCATTCTTCCGAGGATTACAATCAGTCTTTATTATTAGAGGTTCACGCCTCCATCATTCAGGTTCTCCTTTCTGAATCATACCATACTTGGGTATCCAAGGAATACAACTGCCTTTCAATGTTTCATACGTAACATTAAGACCGTAAAACATTTTAGAATGGATTCTTACCCAATCTCTTCATACCTTGTGCCACATAGGCATGAACATTTTTATATCGGGTATGGCTGCTAGCACCCCCTCTAATACTACCCCATCAGTGGTGCCCCATGGGGACTTTTAAAGTCCCTTCAACAATATTTCAACAAGAACCTTTTCATAGTCATCCTCTGATTGAGGTTGTTCATTATTGGCAACTGTCTTTCTCAACAGTTCCAATCTTATTTCTTTCTACACATGACATACATCATAAGCACATTAGTCGTCATGTAAATTAAAATGCAAGTACCATAGCATTTAAATTAATAAAATATTTTTAGACATGTCCCAGCATATCTGTATGCACTTCATCACATTATCCTTAATGTTTTCATGAGTGCAACAAAACAACTCTCAATAGTTTTTTTTTTACAGTAATACAACCATCATCACTATGGTGTCAAAACATTTACTTTCATCAGCGTACTAACTTTCTCATCCCAGAGAAAAACATAATACACAACAAGAAAAGAATTGAGGGCTCTCCCCTTCTTCAAATTCTTTCTACATCACATGGGACTTTTCAGTCCAACTGAGTTATTTCTAAGGCATGATTGTCTTTTCTCTACTTTTTTAATTCTACTCCTTGTCAGGATCTTCCTGCTCTTTTCCTTGAGCCGCCTTGGTTAGGCCTCACCCTAACCCTTTTTGGGATACAACATCATGCTTTAATAGCAAACTTTTTGTTCATAATGGATCATGAACCTATGCATCCAGCGCATTACCATTCATTTATCTTAATGGCCAATATTCATTTATTAGTCTTCTACTCATTACATGATGTTTTTCAAAATGTAATCCAAGATTTTGGTATATATATATGTATTCATATAAACTTGTGGCTTATTGCTTAATTCTCAGCAATCATTAAGGTTGTGACTTTGTTTTCTTGACAGATTCTTCACACAGTTCCTCCACAGGGAATTCCTTTAGGATGCAACTTCCTTATTTCATATCCATCACTATCGGTGCTAGACTCAACCTTGAGTTAGCTTTTATCTATTTACCAAATATTCCTTAAGGAATATAAACATGTATCTTTGTCATGTACCTAATTAGGCATCCATACGTATTCTGGTTTTGTTAACTTACATCCATGATGTATTTAACCATATTCATAATCATAAACCTGTGTGTAGCTGCCATAGGTATATTTCACAGCCCACCTACATCTCTATTTTAAAATCAGTCAACTCATGATTGTTCACAATCATTCTCATGTGACCTTCAAGGCAGAATCAATTGGCTCTTATTATGACAATAGAACATCTTTGCTCATTTACCCTTCTATCTAATTATATTAGTATTCCATGAGGAAAGATAATACTTTCCCCTCAAGCTATTACTTGGAACAAAACTTTCATGACTCTTCAGAATGGAGTCAACCATGCATCCATAGTATTTGTTTAATCTAGACAAGAGCAATTCTTGCTTTATATTTCCCTCATCAGGGCAACCATATGGTGCCATTGCCTACAACTATACTCTTTCATCATACATGTGCATCACTAGCACGTTTAATATCATTCATACCTAATTGGTATCGATATCAGGCTTCATATTAAGAATCTTCACAATGCATTAAACCCATTTACTCAAGCATAATTAAACACAACTAAGTATTCATCATGCTAGCTTATTGCTTACACCTTTTCCATGTCATTCACACACATAGACATATCGAGATCCTATATCCTTTTTCCAAGGATCTTCCAAGCATCCTTGTGATCATGTATACACATTTGTGTATATGTATGTGCATCTATTACACCTTTTTACCTAATGCATTCACTTGATAGTTTAATTTCATCATTAGTGTCCTTTAGTTTGAGATTTCAGTCACTTACAGGACTAATCTCACAGTCATATCTTGTGTTGATGTTGCCTTCTCTCATGGATATAACCAACCAGGGTCACTTTCCTCTTTATGTGACAACATCTTAGCAAGAAAACTTTCTTGCCTCAGCGTCCATAGGGTCTTACCCATCTCACTTTTCTCTGGTCATGAGGAGTTATATACTCCGATTTTAATATAAAGCAGTAACTATAACTGCCAAGGATCCTACCTGATCCTATCAGATTACTATAATCCCACAAAGGTATTAACCATTATACAATCCACCATCATCAATGCCTAAAGTTCCAACTGCCCATGCTTAGAAGCAGTGTTACGAACACCAGGTCTTCCATCCTTCAGGCTTCAGCTGCCCTTGACAAAACCCTGCCACCTTCATCTATCCACATTCAAGTCTTATTATAAATGTTAATTAGCATATCCCTACTCTGGTAAGAGTAGTTATCACTTTGACAAGGGCTAAATAAATTCTTCTGCTGAAATTCTCAAAATCATAGGTTCAATCTACAGTCCTTCTCCTCAAGGAGTAAATGTAGATAGAAATATCTCCTTACATGGCTCGTACATGATCCTAAGTAGGCCAAGTGTTGTAACCATGCTCTGATACCAATTTGTAACACACCCACGATGGGGCATAAATAAAAAAAAATATTTTTCTCAATTAGTTGAATCCTCCATCCATGGTCTCTAATCCTTGTCAATGGACCTTCAAAATTTTCAAGTTGAAGCAGCTCTTTGGTTGCCTACTGGAATCTCTAAGAAATTGATCTATGGGTCTTTACGAGACTTCATTTGTGTGAACTAGCACCAGGTGCAGGCTTCCTCCACATGACCAGCCACTGTGACCACACACCTATCCAAAAGGCACTTTGCAACCTCGGACCTCAGGTGTTTTTCTATGGGCCAAACTCGATACTCCCGATTTTCGATTTCTCGATCGGAGAATCCTCTAGGCGCTAGCTCCTCCCGCTAGGATCCTTCGATTGAGACGTTGGGCGATAACCTTGGGTCCAACTACCAAGCACTTCAAGACTTCGTGTTTTGCGTCTCCCGAGGGAAGTTTACTTCTCCTCTTTGAAGTGCGATATGGAAACTCCCTCAAAGACCCAATCTACGGTCCACACTCTCCCTTCGATCGACAGATGCAATCAAATCATGAGTTTGCATCTAGGGTATTTGGATGTGAGTCCACCCTAACTCTTCAGACCCCTGATCTTTCAATAGAGTCAGATCAACAGTCCACGGTCTTCCGTGATCCTATGGTCCACGGTATTCCGTGATCCTATGGTCTAGATAAACTCGCGAGTTCTCACGATTCTGCCTTTGAGTTTCCCAATTTGGGAGTTAGCAAAATGTTGATATCTCACCATGTGTCATATCCCGATAGACAGCTAGGATTGTTGCAGCTCCCAACTCCTCAGGTATTCGCCTCTTGAATTCCCCGCAAGTTCTTCCTCCGAACTATGTGGATCTCTGCCACGTGTCCTCTGAATCCAACGAATCAGAGTCACCTCACACCTCTCCCTTTGCGAAGTTTAGATTACTCTCCCCCAATTCTTCCGATGTACGAGTTCTCAAACTCTCAAATCTGCTTCCACCTGTCAGCCCTGACGATGGACAGTTCCGATGATTTCGGAACTTCGGGACTTGGCAAAGTCCATTCTCCTGTATACTTTTGAAGGGTTTAACCCTTGTGCACCTTTCCTATATCCAACGACTGTTGGTCCTCGCACTCAGATATGAAGACCGAGATCTTATCCCCCCCTATACGCTCTTCTAATTGTCTGGACGTGAATTTCAATGGCCCAAATCTTTCACAGTGCTCGATCCAACGACCATTGTCGCTCCTCCTCCTAAGCTTTCACTTTCTTCCCTGACTTGGAAGATTTCAGATGTTCCGAAGGCCTCGGCCTTCGATCTACCTCCTGTGAGCCCTGATATAGGGGTCTCAACTTCCGCTTTCCCTCCGGAGCTTACGAACTTGAAACAAGTTTGCCTCTTGGACCTCATCTGCGCTTCTGAGAAGCGCTTATCTCTTCTGATCTTGGTTCTTAGAGGATCTCGAGTTCCCACATACTCCTTGCGTTAATATGATCACGTCAGATCGACGATCCACAACCTTCCTTGATCCAATGGTCCAGATCACATCGCAACTTTGGGTTTTAGAAGTTTAGTTGCGCCAACATGTGATTCTCCCAATGTGTGGATTTTGATATTGCCAATCTGACGATCAAGGAGGGTCCCAATAGATCCTTGGATCTACAGTCTAGATTTCATCACTACTTCGGGTTTCGGGGATTTAGTCACACCAACGCACGATTCTCCCGTCGCACGAACTCCGAATTCACAGATTCGACGATCAAGGTGGGTCTTGATAGATCCTTAGATACACGGTCCAGATCGCATCGTGACTCCGGGTTTCGGATTTCAGAGAACCCATCCCCTTTCACGATGATTACCAACATTCGTCAATCTTGCGAAGACTAAAGGAATAGAGGCGTTAACGTTTGCACTCCTTCTTCAAATGTAATGGTCATGACAGACCTTTGATCTTCCCGAACAGATCTTGTTTGTTCATCTTCCAATCAAAAGGATATTACCTTTTGCTATCCTTCTTGACCTTTGTCAGTTATGAAGGACCTAAGAGTGTTATGCTCTTTCTACTGGACTTAACACTTAGAAGGATTTATGCGTACCCCTTGCGCTCATTCATCAAGTCTAGAACCTAAGTGGTTCTCGGTTTATGCTTGCTTCACAGAGTGCCTATGCATATCTTCACTACCTCTCCTGAGAGTAATAGACTCCATCCAGCTTCAAGGGACTCAGAACAACTAGGAGGGTCGACATGCATTCATGAAACTGTGTCCAAGGTCGACGAACATACAGTTCATGACTCTAGCTTAAGCCACCACAGGATGCAAGCAATTACGAGTATAAACCATGTCCTATCCATATGATTTCCTACTTACCTAATTTCACATTCAGGCAGATACAAAAGAAGGAAATACAGTATAGATCATTAAGCAAACATAACCATCCCTGCATCATTCATAGGATATCCAAATTTAACTCACAGTACCACTTAATTACACAAGATATGTGATTACTTATCTATTACAGGTGGTAGCCAACTAACTGACTGTGGGTGTTCATCCTTCCATCCCACCATAGGCTCAAAGGCATTCATTCTTAGCACTAGGGATGATTTTAAGGATGGAAATTTATTTTAAAATGTAGAAACCTTGGCGAATATTAGTAATCCTTCATATGCCAACTATAAATGTTTGGCGATTTTTTTGTAAAAATATTCAAATTTATAAGGATTTTGTATAGTTTGTATAAAATTTTGGCGATTTTTAAGGTAAAATAATTTTATCCTATAGAATTTGGGTGAATCATTTTTAGAATAGCGAATTTTTTCTGGGAAAAAACATGGAAAATTATCCCATGAGTGAAATTTAGCCCCTAAAATCATCCCTTATTAGCACTTTGGCCACCCCTGTGCCTAGCCATGATATCACCCTGGAACTCTCGTAGTTCTCAAGGATTCTTTCTCTGTTCAACTTCTGCTCGGGTTCTATTCTCTGCAGCTTTCAGATATTTCTCTCTGTTATGGCCTCGACGAGGTTATCCGATGCTCACTCAGCATCAAGCTTGCGACCTTCTATTCATTATCCCCTGGAGAGCTCCATTCATCTCCCTTCCGAGCTTGCGCTCTTGTCCCCCTTTTCTTTTTGGTTATCCCCGTGTATGTATCTTACCTTCCTTATTTTGGAAGGTTCTTGACCTATCACGTTCCTTCTATCAGAAGGAAGCTTGGGCCGCAGGTCTCTGTGGTACTTTGGGATGACACTCTGTAGCTAGACCATGCTCCCATTCATGGGGTGGTTGATAATTCAACCACTGGTCCTTTCTTCATTAACTGATTTCTCTCCTTGGGATCCGAAAGAGGTTTATCATACTCATCAAGGGAAATTTGGAGTTATTTGATATAATGAACCCTCTCGTATAGTTTTCACATTCTTCCTCTAGTGATATCATGGCCAGTACTTTCAAGGCTTCACCCCCATAGTCAGTTATTGGCAACTCAAACAATAATACATTTACATTGTCCACATGCCTTAGCATGGTAATTCCTATTTTATGATTAATTACAAACTGGGGGAAATAAGGATATTACAGTAATAAATAGGCCAACTAGGTAGTTAAAATGATTAATATAATAATGAGGGGTAGTTGACATAGACCTCAAGGAATACTCATGAGAAAGTATAAATACACATGATTGTCAATATATTGAGATATGTTTGATGTTGTATTATGCAAGCATGAATTGTGGATTGATTCCTTCCATAAGAAGTATTTGATGGTGTTACCCTACCTTAAGGGTTCTTTCCATACTAACTAACTGGTGGTGAGATCGGAAGAG
>CBVK0101753061.1:9382-25685 GCA_900067695.1 Picea abies | reverse complement strand
AAAGAGCTAGAAGAAAAACTAACCAACAATTTGACCCTGTAATTTGGAAAACAAATTGGATATCAAACTCATCAAAGAAGAAATGAATAAGCTAATTGAATTGGACCATGAGTGTAATAAAAGAGACTTGAACCTCATAGTAAAAGAAGAATTAAATAATAAATCACAAATTGATACAACTTACCTCATAGAAGCAAAGAGGCTAGGAAAAATGATTGATCACAAAGATAGGTTGATCCATGTCAAAGTAAGTTGTAATGACCATAAATATAGCATACTCATTAAATCTTTGAGCTTAAAAGGGTCACGAATATTTATAGATGAAGACCTCATTCTCGAATACCAAGTTGAATTAAGGAAGGAAGTTCAAAAGGTAAAAGAAGCCATGAAAGAAGGAAAATGGGCAATAATTAGAAATCGAAAAGCTATTGTTAGGGATAGAGATGCAAAGGATAATAATAAATAGGAATTTGGGACACTCAGGATCCTTTTTTGGAACTGTTGTTGCTTTCCATGGCGCAAAGGTCATATGACAAGTTGGATCCTGAGTGATATTGATATTATTTGTCTAGTTGAAACTTGGGAGCATGAAGAGTCTAAGGTCCCTAACATAGAAGGATATGTCTTGTGGTCATCCTGGAATAAAAAGCCCCACCATAGAGGGATAGGAGGAATAACTTGTTATATTAGAAAGAGTATTTCTCCTCACATTCAACTTCATAAGATCAACCCTCTCAATCAATACATTTGGATAGAAATTTCAGACACTAATGCTAAGAATATGTATATAGAAATTTGCTATTTTTCACCTATTAATTCTACTTTTTATAAGAAAAACAATCTAGATAGCCATTGTCCCTATAATAATTTAGAACAAGATATTTATATTTTGAAAAATGAAGGTAATATCCTCCTGCTAGGAGACTTTAACGCTAGGAGTGCAACTAAACAAGATACTCTTTTAAGCATTGATTCTAACCATAATCCTTTATGGCTAGATGGGGACCTTGTTTTATCTAATAGCTACAAAAAAATCTCTGAAGACCTAATTGAGAATTTTTTTGGTACTGAGTTGGTCAAGCTATGCAACTCTCAAGACCTAATAATTTGCAATGGAGTAATAAAGTGGCCAAAATCTAACCAGATGACTTGTATTCATGGGATAGGTAGTAGTTTCATAGATTATGTGATCTATGATATCCCCGTTTCCAACCAAATAACAATTTTTGACCTTTTAAATGATGAAGAACCCGACTTTGATCATAAACCTTTAACCCTAACTCTAAACTTTTCCATGCACAAGAGCGCCATCGAAGAGAATTCTGATAATTAAAGGCAATTGCGCTTTGAAAAAAGTAAAGTTGACATTTTCTTAAAGGATTTAAATAGTAAATTACATCTCCTAACTTATAATGATCTAAAAGATCTTTTAAAGACTATGGTTACGTTTTAAAGCATGAGTTCATTAACCATTTAGGAATTTGAAGAAAGGGGAAGAATCAATGATATAACATAGCATCCATAATAAGATATGCAAATCTGCAAGTAAGCACAAAGAATAAAAAAAACATAACAATGAAGTTGTTAACAGATTTCGGAAAGATTGCCTACGTCTCTGGGCCTTTGTCTCAGTGGGTGAGGTTTTCTTATTTATCTTAAAATCTTAAAAAGTACATTAGAAAAGTGTCAAATGGATTACAAACTGGTATGGTTGTCTTCTTCTATACCTCAAGAACCCAACACAACTAACGACACTGAAAACGGTTGAGTGAAGCTCCTAGAATTGGTCTGGAAAGTTCCTCTCCTCAATAGCTTCCCTGCATAAAAATGGCTTTGGCTATCAAATTCCTCATCATTTATCCTTCTCTAAATCCCCAAGGATGCCCAAAACCTCTGGTTTATATAGATTTGGAGTTGGTAACATCCTCACAACTTCCTCCCAATATCTGGCCTAAAAAATGGCTCCAGATCCTCCAATAATGGACAAAATCTCCCTAAAACAAGCTTAAAATCAAATAACAAATATATTATATGGTTGAAAAACCCAAATATGGGAAAATGTAGGGCGCACCACCCGATTTTCGGGCTCTTGGTCATATGGTGTTGGTCCATGTGTCCTTGGGATGGGGCGCTTCTAGTCCTTAGCCCCTAAACTCATCCCTTGGTCGTTTGCATGGCCATATGGCCATGGCTCTGGCTCCCACGTGCCCGCAGCTACCCTGGCTCATGGTCACTAGCCCCTGGTTAGTCGGGGTTGGCCCCTGCTGACTGGGGCTTGTCCCAAACCACATGCCACCATCAACACATATATAGAATGCGTCGTTTACATAACAAGCCACACACATAAAATGACATGTTAGTTACCCATTGATGTTTCCACTGGAAGAGATTTGGCCATGTTGTTGAAAAACAAGATAATATACCCTAATTCCATCTAAGTTTACAACAAACAAGAAAGAAATCCCACATCACTGGATGAGACCGAGAAGAGAGA
This sequence comes from Picea abies, assembly GCA_900067695.1. Taxonomy (NCBI): domain Eukaryota; kingdom Viridiplantae; phylum Streptophyta; class Pinopsida; order Pinales; family Pinaceae; genus Picea; species Picea abies. The sequence continues at coordinate 23,191 of CBVK0101753061.1, read as the reverse complement.
GAGTTCATCATCATTGGCCGAGAGGAAAGAGAATAAGGTCCTATCGATAAGCCACTGAATGGGGATTGATTATGTTTCCCATGTTACCCACTAGAAGAATGACATTTAGCCATGAATATTGTTTACTTATCCGTTAGAGGTTGCGAAGACATTGATCAATCTGTGAGGTCAGGGGTTCAAATCCCTCGGAGCTAAAACAACATTTTTAAACTAGTTGTCATTGACAAAATTCAGGGTGCCACATGGTGCCCTCTGATTGGGCCACGTGATGTCCTCTGATTGGCTAGTACCAGCACAGTTAGCGACACAGTCGACGTCCAGTCATCCTACCATGTCACCGCCATATAACCCAATCAGTTGTCCAGTCACTTGCCATGTCACCGCCATACATCCCAGTCAATTTTCTAGTCACTTGCCACATCATCTGTCGTACAACCACATGTCGTGCCATGTCATGTTCGTACAACAGAGTCACCCTACCATGTCAGCATCCGTACGACCCATCTATCGTACGTACTACCACATGTCATCTTGTCATTGGGCCACGTCATGTATGGACTTCCACGTGGCATCCTATAGTGCCACATGTCAAATCCATATAGGTGCCAACGCAGCCCAAAAACACTAAATCCAAGTGCTATGTGTCACCTCCTAATGATGCCATGTCAGGATGATGACATCATCATGATTTCATGCTGATGTCACCTGACATACTGTTGACTTCAGTGTTGACTTGACTATTGACTTTGGCCAGTTGACTTTTTGCCTGTTTGGGAATTTGATTAGAACACGATAATTTTCGCATACGGTGTCTATTTGAAGAAAACATTACATGGCCATAATCAACGCGACGAGACAGACACAATGACGTTGGTTTTTTATGATTATGATAAATTTGATTTTTAGGCCTTCCTCAATCCATTTTGGATCACGCCTCCCCACTAAGACCTTTTGGTCCTCCAAAAGGGTACTAACCAGTCATCAAGTGTGGGATAGGCCACCCCACTTGTTCTCTATCTTTAAACTTTGTCCTATGCACTTGTCTCATCAAGATCAATTGCAAAACAACCATGACAACTGATAGCATATTGTTAGCCACTTGTACTTTGTCACATCTTATTAAAGCCACTACCATCCATGTTGACAACATTAGCAATGATAACATCCGAAATATGACTGAAAATGAGCTAATATGTTTGTAGTACTTGAACGACATTAACTTATCTTGAAGCAAAGTATGACTGAACTTCCATTCTACAATCATCTCATGTTCATGCTTAAGATCAATTGCTTGATTTGGCACAATTATAGGTGTGTTTCTTGCATGAGCTGCCTTCCTTAATTGTTCCATTGTTTGAAGAGATTGATTTTCTTTTAAGTGGTGAGCATGTACAACATATTCATTGCCTTATTTGGTTAAGTGATATTGATTATGCTCAATGTAGAAGATTTATTTGCAATCATACAAATAAGGACTGCCTAAGACCATTCCACATTCATTGAGTGGCACCAATCACACGTTACCTTATCCACAAATTTTGATGAAATTGCAAACTTTAAAGTGCATTGATTTTTTATGTGCAAATCGTGATTGTTTTTTATCCATTTAAGTGGGTAAGGTTTATTATGCATCGGAGTGTTTAATCCCAATTGTTTAACCACTTCCTCTGAAATCAAGTTAGAATGAGATCCATTATCTATCAATGTATCGATCTTAGTGTGTTTCATGATCACCCTTATGTGAAACAATTTGCATCTAGAATCATATCCATCACCAATTTTACCTGTTAAACCAACCGCTGTGATTTTAGACTCATCACCCAAATCTGATCCCAAGTCTATTGGTCGTATTGTTGTTGCAGTTGTTTTCCTCCCTTTCTTTTCTTTGAACCACTTCGGTCTCTTCTCGGGATGCAATTGCCAGCAATGGTCATCATCATGCCCTTCTTTCTTGCAATGCTTGAAAGAGATATTCTCTTCTGTTATAGCAAGATTTACCTCACCCTATGCAATCTTGAAGAGAGGGCCTTATTCCATTTCCCTATGTAGACTTATCTTCCCTGTTTACAAAGTCCAGAGCTAAAAATAAATATTTTTCCACTTGTATGTGTTGAAATAACATAATTGCAAAGAGTATTCTTTTTATTATTGATATTTTATTTATAGGATCAATCCCCATTGTGGATTGATCATGTCGGATATTGTAATAGGACCAAATCCCCTTTTGCGGATTGGTCAACAGACAATTATAATAGGCAGAATAAGAAGTCGGCCCCAACAGTTAATAAGAAGACCCAGAAATATAATAAAGGTGGGTTTACCCACCCAGTCTGAGAAGTCGGCCTTGCCAGTGAAGAGACACTTCCCACGTGCCATACTTGTATAAATAAAGGAGGCTAGCGCCTCATTTGGATACAACTCACTTGCTCAGTTTGAAAGACAAGTTCTGATCTGTTACCAGCAAAGGAGAGAGACAGTGGCGCATATCTTGGGAGAGGACTTTCTATTTTAGCATAAGATCTCTTGGCATTGTATTGGCTATTTATATTAAGGAAGTTTTGTTGGGTTTTCTTCCCCTAGAGGGTTTCCGAGGATAAATGTTGTGTCTCTTGTGGATGTGTATTTCTCAGTGATCTTGTTCTTATGTTGTTATTATCTATTGAATTTCAAAGAACTATAATAATGGCATAAACATTAACATGGTATCAGAGCCAACCTAAAGGAAGCATATTTTGCAAGAGGAAAAACGTCACTATTACCGTACCTAAAAATTAGGGTTTTGCAAAAGTGAAGCTTTTCAGCTCCAAAACCACCTAGAAAGTTGCGCCCTCCCCCAAGGATCATAAAACCACCTAGAAAGTTGCGCCCTCCCCCAAGGATCATTTTGGCACCTTCAGTGCACCTTTTCAGTGGCTATATCTCCTGGAAAGTGAAAGTGAGATCGGAAGGAACTATAATAATGGCAAAAACATTAACATGGTATCAGAGCCAACCTGAAGGAAGTATATTTGGCAAGAAGAAAAACGTCACTGTTACAGTACCAAAAAATTAGGGTTTTTCAAAAGTGAAGATTTTCAGCTCCAAAACCACCTAGAAAGTTGCGCCCTCCCCCAAGGATCATTTTGGCACCTTGAGCGCACCTTTTCATTGGCTAGATCTCCTAGAAAGTGAAACCCTAGTTTCACAAAGTACCAGAAAACCCGAAAACCCGAGTACCAGAAGTACCAGAAGTACCAGAGTACTAGAGGTCCAGAAGTACCAGAAAACCAGAAGCACCAGTCCAGAAATCTGCAGATCAAGTTTGAGGGGGTAAAAGTTGGATTTTCGAAATTCCAACTACACCAGCGTACTCGCCTCAACCCATCGCATCTATTCCCTGGATCAGAATTTGGAAACTTGAAGTTTGAAAAATTAGGGTTTTCTCATAAAACCCTAAGTTGCAGTTGCAGTTGCAGCCATAAGACCAGCTGCAATCACCATTGAAGTTTTCTCAAGAGTTGGTAATGGTTACCGCTGCTACCTGATGGAGCCACTACCTGCAAATGTCATCAGAGGTATGTACTCACATATGTTTAATGGTTAAAACCTAAAGAGTATTTGCAGGAGAAGGGATCTCTTGCCATAGATCTAGAAGGATCTCAAGATCCAACACATTCAGAGGAATGATGCAACGCAGGTGTGATTACTCTAATATGCATTTATTTGTCATGACATTATTAGTGTTGCATGTTGAAGCTATGATCAAATTATTAGAAGGATTAAAAGTTGATCATAGAGCTTATCCTCTAACCTAACCTTTTGTCAAGATAACATATTGTCTCAGTACAAAAGACAGGTTGAAGAAAGCACTCGTCACTTGAGTGAAGGAGACTTGGAAGAAAAGCAAGCACTCATTCCTATAGACATGGCTCCACGTTTTATTAAATCAAGTTGATAAGATTCAAAGGTTGCCATGGAAGAATGCTTGGTCACAACACTATAAGAGTGTTGACCTCATTTTTGTATTGTATTCCTTACCTTTAATCTTTGCTTCAGATAAATTATAAGTGATAGCTCTAAAGGAACTACTGGGATGATTGTTCATGCTATTGCTTTATATTATCAGAGGGATATTACTCTTGCTTGTTGTTTTGTTGACCTTGCTCCAGGTCACATGTAATAACCCTGAAGGTTGCAGAAGGCAACGTGATAAAGAAGAGACCATAGATGAAGCAATCATCATTGGAAGAGAAGAAGGTAGCTTGGATAAGCTAAAGGGTCACTCAGAAGCTGCCATGACCCACGCCATTGAAGAATCTTGGCATAGACGATTAGCTCACTTCAACTACAAGGCGCTACCATACATATGCAAAGCTGTCACAGGTTTACCAGAACTCAAGGTTGATCAGGAAGGCATATGCAATGGATGTGCACAAGGGAAGAATATCAAGAACCCTTTTTTCAAAGCGGGACAGCAAGACAAAAGGAGTCCTAGAGCTCATTCATTCTGATGTGTGTGGCCCAATGCCATCGTCCTCCATTAGTGGGTATGTATACTATGTATCATTCATTGATGATTATTCTCGTAAGACCTGGATATATTTGAAGTGTTCAGCAAGGTCAAGGAATTCAAGCCTTGATAGAGAACCTTTCTGAAAGGAAGATTAAGATACTCAGGTCAGATAATGGAGGAGAATACACCTCAAAAGAATTTGTGAACTTCTGCAAAGATGTGGGAATCAAGAGGGAACTCACTACTCCCTATAATCCACAACAGAACGATGTAGCTGAATGGAAGAACAGAATCATGTTGGAAGCTGTGAAGATCAAGATCTTCCTATGTGCTTATGGGCAGAAGCAGCAATGGTAGTTGTTTACATGCAAAACCGATTATCCCATAGCGCACTTGGGTTCAAGACCCCAAAAGAGATGTTCACCGGAAAGAAGCCAGAGGTAAGCCACCTAAAAATATTGGCTGTCCAGTGTTTATTCATATACCAAAAGAGAAAAGAAACAAGCTGGAACCCTCTGGAAAGAAGGGAATATTTGTGGGATTCCATGAGGTCTCCAAGGCCTTCAGAATCTATATATCGGGTCAACATTACATTGAGATCAGCAGGGATGTGACCTTTGATGAAGATGCAGTGCTCAAAAAATCTAAAATATGCCAGCTTGAAGAGGTATGGGAAGAGGAACCCGTAATCCCCAATACTGCTATGAGGGAGGTTCCCAAGAGCTGCAGAACCTGATGAGGAACTTCTAGAAGACCATGACATAGTAGAAGTGCAAGAACCTCCTCAGATGACAATCCTCCATAAAAGAAAGCCATCTTGGGCTAGAGAGCTTATTCAAGATGGAGAGAAGCACGGTGTTCCCCAAGGATGCCATGACAGAGGAATACCAATCCATAATGAAAAATGAAGTATGGGAAATAGTTCCCAGATCGTAAGAATAAATATGGGGTATCCTACAGATGGCTCTTCAAAATAAAACATGTTGTTGATGGAAGTATTGAGAAGTATAAAGCGAGATTTGTCGCTCGTGGCTTTTCCTAGAAGGAAGGCATTGACTATGAAGAGACATTCGCTCCTGTGGCCAGATACACTTCGATCAGGACCATCATAGCTCTTGTAGCTAAGATGAAGTGGAAGATGTACTAGATGGACGTGAAGACATCTTTCCTAAACAGTGTCATCGAAGAGGAAGTGTATATAGAGAAACCTCAATAATTTGAGGTTGAAGACAGGAAGTCTCATGTGTGCAGATTGAAAAAAGCCTTGTACGGATTGAAGCAAGCTCCCAGAGCTTGGTATGGCCGTATAGACAGTTTCTTGACGAGCTTGGGCTTTACTAAGAGTAAAGCTGATTCAAATCTCTACTTCAAAATTATGGATAATGAGCCAACAATATTACTACGGTATGTGGATGACTTGTTCTTAACTGGAGAAGAAAAGCTCATCACTGAATGTAAAAAGAGACTTGCCTCGGAATTTGAAATGAAAGACCTTGGCCTAATGCATTATCTCTTAGGTCTTGAGGTATGGTAGAGTCATGAGAGGATCTTCGTTAACCAAGGGAAGTACACGGTCGAGATCTTCGACATGCTGAATGCAAGTCCATGAATACAACCATGGAAGTAAAGCTGAAGCTGCTGGTTGATACTTCGTCAAATTTGATTGATGCCACACTGTACAGACAGATTATTGGATCACTGATGTACCTGATGAACACCAGACCCGACATTTGTTTTTCCGTGAACACCTTGAGTCAGTTTTTGGTAGAGCCCATGATCTCGTGGCAGAGTAGGAAGCAATCCAGTATTTCTCTTAGCACAGCAGAAGCAGAGTACATTGCCGCATGTTCTGCTAGCTGTGAAGCTATATGGCTTTGAAAGTTGCTGACTGGCCTATTTGACTTGGAGATGAAAGGAACCGTGATTCTATGTGACAACCAGAGCTGCATAAAGATGACAGAGAATACTGTATTCCACGACAGGTCAAAGCACATAGAGATCCGTTATCATTTCATCCGCGACAAAGCACAGAGAGGAGCCTTGAAGCTCTAGTACATTAGCACGGATGAACAGGTTGCTGATGTGTTGACCAAACCTCTATCTCGTGTAAAGTTTGAACACTTTCGAGATAAGCTTGGTATAGTCCGAAAGGACCTTCCCTGAAAGGGGGAGTATATATAATTCCTTGCTTTTGACTTCGCTGTTAGACGTAAAGCAAGATGAGTCATTGCTTCTGACCTTGCTGTTAGATGTAAAGCATGACGATGTATGATCCTTACTTCTGACCTCGCTGTTAGACGTAAAGGAAGATGAGTCATTGCTTCTAACCTCGTTGTTAGATGTAAAGCAAGATGAGTCATTGCTTCTGACCTCACTGTTAGATGTAAAGCAAGATGAGTCATTGCTTCTGACCTCGCTGTTAGACGTAAAGCATGACGATGTGTGTGTTCCTTGCTTCTGACCTCGCTGTTAGACGTAAAGCAAGATGAGTCATTGCTTCTGACCTCGCTTCTGACATGTGTGTTCCTTGCTTCTGACCTAGTTGTTAGACGTAAAGCAAGATGATGTGTTCCTTGCTTCTGACCCAGTTGTTAGACGTAAAGCAGGATGATGTATACCTTGCTTCTGACCTAGTTGACGTAAAGCAAGATGTGACTTGCACTGAGCTACCAGCTTAACCACTGTGACATAGAGCCAGTCTAGTACTGTGATGGGTCAACCTTGTGCTGTGATGATGATGATGATGTATCGGTTTTTATACTAATACATATTGATGCAGATGATGATGGCATTCCTTTGAGAATGATGATGCTGCTAATGAAGAAAACTTCCGATGATTTATAGATATGCCAGCCAAGATGATATTGATGATGCTGTCCTCTTACCTGATGCTGTTGATGATGTTGTCCTCTCTCTCGCACATGATGCTGCCAAAGAATACCCTTCTTGTTAAGGGGGAGTGTTGAAATAATGTAATTGCAAAGAGTATTCTTATTATTATTGATATTTTATTTATAGGATCAATCCCCATTGTGGATTGATAATGTCGGATATTGTAATAGGACCAAATCTCCTTTTGCGGATTGGTCAACAGACAATTATAATAGGCAGAATAAGAAGTCGGCCCCATCAGTTAATAAGAAGACCTGAAAATATAATAAAGGTGGGTTTACCCACCCAGATGAAGAAGTCGGCCCTGCCAGTGAAGAGACACTTCACACGCGCCAGAACTTGTATAAATAAAGGAGGCTAGTGCCTCATTTGGACATAACACACTTGCTCAGTTTGAGAGACAAGTTCTGATCTGTTACCGCCAAGGGGAGAGACAGAGTGGCACATATCTTGGGAGAGGACTTTCTGTTTTAGCATAAGATCTCTTGGCATTATATTGGCTATTTATATTAAGGAAGTTTTGCTGGGTGTTCTTCCCCTAGAGGGTTTCCCAGGATAAATGTTGTATCTCTTGTGGATGTGTATTTCTCAGTGATCTTGTTCTTATGTTGCTATTATCTATTGAATTGCAAAGAACTATAATAATGGCAAAAGAACTATAATAATGGCAAAAGCATTAAAATTTTCTGCAGAAAATTGCAGCCTTATGGCTGTAGCATTCAATGGCATGCAGCAACAAAATCAACCATGGAAAAGTGCCAAGATGTAGCCCAAAAGGTGTGCTCTAGCTAGTAGACTAGGTGAGTGAAGTTAGAGAGCTAGTCTAGGGTTAGTTTGGGAGTTAAGAGAGTGTTAGTAGCTAGGGTTATGCATCCCTAATGGCTGTAGTTTAAAGTTTGTAACAACAATTAAAGTTGTAGGAGAGAGGGGACACCCTAGTAAGGGAAGTCTCCTCTCAACGAGGCAAACCAACTTCAAGCGAGAAACGTTTCAAAAGATCAAAATTTGCGTTTCCCAAGGCAATGATTTTATATCTCCAATGCAAAAAAAATATGACTACTGCGTTTACTATTGGGTTAATGGAGTCAAATAAAGAAAGAGCTAGAGAAGCTACCTCCTTGGGGGTGTAAGCCCTTTTATTTCCCAAGGCAAGTTTCTCGAGCTAAGGTTTAAGCTTAAGAGGGTGTATGCCCTTATACTTCTCTTGGCAAACCCTTGTTAAAGCATTAAGATGAAGCATAAACTGATGAAGACTTTGGTGGGGGTCTATGCCCTTATACTTCCCACCTAGTTCCTAGCACAATAACCTTGACTTGAAACAAATGATAGCATGAAAGTAAAAACCATACAAATTCAAGGAAAAATGCCAAGATAATCCACCACAATAGCAATAGATAAGCCTTCCAAGGCTAGCACATCACTCTCATCAACCATAACATCAAGAGATAACCATAAACAAGAGCTAAAAGACAATCTTCCCAAATATAGCAAAATCTCAGACCAATAGTTCTCACAATGAGGGAGAGTTATGTTAAAATGAGATCTTATGATCTCTTATTTATACAAATGTCACCAAGGTGACTTGTCCACAAATTAAGGGGTAAATCACAAGATTAGGGGTCAACATCCCTAATCTTGCCCCCTTAACAAAGTAATATTAAACAATTCATTTAAAATTTCACTTTTTGGACAAATAAAACCCTAATTTACAAGGATGTCACCCCTTTAGGGGACGCTGTGGCACTAGGAGAGTGTCGTTGGTGATATAGGAGGGTAGTAAGGCTTCCCAAAGCCACGTGTCAAGCATCCAAATGTCTTCCTTCATGGTCAAAGGCTCAAAAACCTCAAAACGTCCAAGTTCAAATGCATACCATCTCACCACCATGCCCTAGCCCCCCAAACATGATGTCAAGCTTCAAAAAGAGGATGTTTTGCCTCTCCTGGGAAAATCGTTTGGCAAGTGAGGCATGGGCTATGTTGTCCAAGTCTTCATCAAGGCCTTCCAAGTTTGATCTTTCTCATCCGGCATGCGGGCCCTTGGCATACAACCTGTGGGCTTGTAGCCCCATGGAAGCCCAAGCTAGGCTTGTTTTCCCAAAAATGTCCACCAACTAGGTCCTACAAAGATAAATGAGCACACCCTCCAAGGATATCAAGTCATAACATCATGATAAGTGAATCCAATTAGTAAATGAGCCATCTAAGCATGTGAATCAAAGATCACTATATCAAACAATTAATTGTTCAAAGACACTATGTGACTTGTCAAGCTTGAATATGGGAGGGTTGACGAGGTGTCTTATTTGGTAGATCTTGCCCTAAGTCAAGGAGAGTTTCCAAGAGATACCTCTCTAGGCCATGTAAGTGGATGAAGTGGTTGGGGTCAAGACTTAATGGGCATAGGGCTCATGACTTAGAAGGGGTCATAGTGTCTCATTCATGGGTGCCTTTGTAGAGGGGGGCTCATGACATAGAAGGGGTCATAGTGTCCCATTCACGGGTGCCTTTGTAGAGTGTGTGTGGTACCTTCGTTCGCAATGCACTTTGTCCAAGCCCATCAATTGCCTTTTATCTTTCTTTCTTTTTATTTTCTTTCAATATAGCATAAGGAGAGGTTGAAGGTCACTTCCCTTGCGTGGTGACCAGATGATGGCAATGTCACCCACAAAAACCTAATGGAAATGAGAAGGTTGGCTCATGATGAGATCCCCTTTCTCCCAGCCATGCAACTGAGAGCCATTGCCCCGGTTTGGTGACCAGATGATGACAATGTCATACTACTAGATATTCATGGACGTGATAGATTGGTTTGTGATGAGACCTCCTATCCTTCAACTAACCTTTTAAGCATTCTTTATTATAGTGTGGTCACCTTTACTCAAAGATAAGCCTTTTATTGATTTCTTGGATGATCCTTTGGCGAAGCATCCAGAAGGTTTAAACAAGGCTTTTATCTTTTACCCAACATCGACCCCTCTGGGCTTTCAACCCCTTCTTCCCATAGAATGAGGGACAACCTCTTCTCAGGTCAATACACTTTAAAATCCCAAGAGATAAGGAAATGGAGGGGAATAATGATTGAAAGTCGTAAGTATGGTTGGGAACGGTACGATGGCTCTTTAAGGGAGTTCCTAGTAGCAAACCCATCCCCAAGGAAAACCACTTACTAGGGAACAATGTCAACCACCAAGGTGAAGCAGGGAAAAAGGCATAATGTTCAAGCATATATCATGAAATCTAGAGAAATCTAAGATACAACATAATCAAATGGCTTAAATATTGAAATGATGCTCACGATAATAATGACTTGTACCTCATGGAGCAAGGCCCACTGCCTTCCGAAAGCCAGCTAGTGTGGTGGATGCCATCTACAAATTTGTGACTATCTGTGGTGGTGAGTGGGGTTTCCATATGTGCAAAAGGGTGTTGTTGGTCATGTAGTCTCTCGACATTCCATATCTGCAATCTGAGGGCCTGGAGACATAAACTTTCGGTGGTGAAAGATTCCACCCTAGCCAACCTAAGGGAAGAATCACATAAGTTCTTCATTGCATTCATTAGGTTGAAGGTATTTTTTCGAAATTGCAGAGTTTTGTGGACAAAAGGAGATCAATCCATCAATTATAGCAGTGGGTGGCTATAAGAGGGCACAACATTGGTAAGGGAGGCACACTGTATGAGAGGAGGGCATATTCTCTTATGGAGGATTGAGTTGTCTTAGGATTTAGGGTGCAACTGTGAATGTGGGTCGTTTTATGGGAGTGGAGGCTGATCTCATTTGGTAGAGAGGTGCCTTCTCTTGGTAGGGATGTATATGGCATGAAGGAGGCGTTGCCTATTTGGAGAGGTTGATTGATCATTAAGGAAACCAAGTTTTATTTGATGGAAGGCCAAGCTCCTTGCTGGTATTATTTTCTACTATAGCTAGGCCGGTTTTTTGTGTTGGAGGGAGGTCATATTCATGCTGGGACCCAATCTTTATTGTGGGCCAAATTTCTTTCAGGAGGAGGGCTAATTTACCATTGTGGACGACACACCTTTGAGGCTGGGTGAATTATTTTCTATGTGGCTGTGTTTCCAATAGACAGGATTGATTTGTCTTTGCATGAAGTTGAACCACTTGAGGCAGGGTTCCATTTTGTGTAGAGTTGGTTTCTGTGCAGTTTGGGCATTCTTCTTGTGTGTGGGGAGATGTTCTCTATCATAGTAACTCCTTGCTATAACCGGTCAGAAGTATTTAAATAACGATCGGGGTTTATTTGAAATTCTCATTGTTTGTTATGTTGATAAAAATGTGGTATCTTGTAGTATCTTGTAATAAATTTTGTATGCAATATGGATTATGTGTGGTAAACAATTTCTCAACCATTCCTTGAAACCAAAACATGAACATAAACCAAACAACAATCATAAAAATATAACCACAGTGACTATGGTTGCTCCAAGGGGGGTTTAGAGTACGACTACAAGTATTTCACAAAATACTTGCATCAGAAAAAAGCTACAACAAACAGTGGGATGGTTTACTGTGAAAATTAGGCATATCCACCAACTGTTCGACAAAACTCCAAGGTCATAAATCTTTCAAAATCTTACATCCTTATTCACAATTTGTGTGTCTAAATAGTTGGGACATTTCAACAGGACTGGCACGTGTGATGAAGAGCAGTCAGTCATCTAGTGACTCAAACTCTTCAGACAGTGGTTCTCACATCCTTAAAGAGCTTGGACAATGAACAGATGGGCTTGGTTTTGAGTAGGCTAGTCATTATGCCATATGCATGGGCTGGAATCCCATAGACTGGGCAGAGCACCCAAAAGCTTTTGTTCATAGAGGATGGAGGACGCTGCCTTTGGAGGCACCTTGGCATCATCTAGAGATGAGATTGCACCCCGCTCTCACTAGGATGTGTCCTTTGGAGGCCGATGACACCACCTTCTATCTTTGACGTCACCCTTGTAACCTTGACTTCACGCTTGGAGGCTAGGGATTTGATGGATCCTTAGGTTGCTTGATGTGGTATGGGTGAGGAGACACACCCTTGTGCATTTGAGGCATGATGTGTGGGCTTTGAAGGCCCAATGATTCACATTGGAAGCATTACATCACCCTCCTAGGGCATGACTTCACCCTTCTAGGGTTTATTTTGTGTATTATTCATTTTTGCACATTTAGAGAAAAATTAAAGGGGTCGGCCCTCCTTTTATTATGAAAAAATTATATTTGCAAGGTCTCTTAAAAATAAGAGACCTTGCCAATCATTTTTACACAACTCATTCTCCTCACACAAGAGGATTGGATTTGAAATTTTCACCCTATTGGCAACACTCTTGGAGGACTACTTGTGGATGTTTCTTGGTGGAATTTTTTGCAACTAGGGTTTGTGCTTGGTCTTATCTAGGTGAAGTAAAATCTTCGATTTCTTTCATGTGTTGAATGTTTATGGTATATTTTACTTGTTCATATTGAAGTTATATCTCTTGTGTGAACCCTAGGAGAGGAGCATAAGGTGTTTCCTCCTCTCTCTAGATCATTTCATCCATTAATTGTTAAAAAAATCTTGTCTAGGTTAAACTCCTAAAGCCCTAATGTGCTAGCAGTTTAGGAGTTTGGTTCTATAAGCTTGTTGCTATTAGTTTAAAGAATCTAAGAAGGAAGAGAATTCGCTATGGCCCAAAAGAACTTGCTCTCTAGCAAATTTATCTCTCAAGGTTTTGATGTTTAAGGCTTTAAGGTGCTAGCACCTTAAAATTATAGGTGAAGAGCCTCCTCAAATACAATACAATACAATGTGCTAGCTCAATACCATGAGCTCCAAATCGTTAGCCCGATGAAAACCATGGGAAATTACAACCAATGTCACAATAAATCCCATAAAACTCTCCTAGAGTGAAACAAACTTCTAGAGGCGGTCCAAATACAAGAAAATATGCCACATGTGTGGACTAGAGAGAGTGAGAAGGTGCGCCCCTAAAAAATATCACCAACGTTCCATCAAAGAAGGAATAAATGAGTCAACTATGGTCTAAGGACCTCCAACGTCCTCCAACCAGCTCCTTCAAACCTAGTAAAAAGTTTTTTTGGATAAAATTGTGTGAGGGGTTTCGAAACGTCCACCATTTCGAGTGGACACTCCACCCATCATCAAGGACATACGAATCTAATATGATTGGAAAAGAGTGGCGAGGCTTGTTATATAGAAGAAGAATGGTTAGTAATCATTACAGGAATGAGGAAATATAACAGAAAGAAATGGTAAAATTAATAAATTAATAGAGGTAGCCATTGATATTATTATTATAATCTCACCCTTATTTAATTAATGAATTCCTTTGCTTTTATCATTAATCTGCCACAACAACTCTCTTGACTAAAATTTTGTCCTTTTAATCTCATCGTTCTCATCACTTTTTTTTTTTTTTTT
>CBVK0101753060.1:0-17203 GCA_900067695.1 Picea abies | reverse complement strand
AAACTTGTGTTACAAATAAGTCATTATTAAGATTTTTTTTTTATAAATTAATAATATAATGTGTATAAACTATATTATAAAAAATGAGTTATAAATAAGTGATTACTTATGAACAAAATTTAAGGTAATTGGATGAATTCAATCCAAAACATAAATTTATACTAAGTACACTAAACATTGATTCATAAGATGTTTCACATATAAATGCAAAGAATATATATTCATTAAAAATGAACATCCCACCAAATTACTAGATGTTACCATAACTATAAAGGGTGGTGCATCCTTATAAGTTTTCTTTGTAGGCTAGACAATGATTATAGGATGTTCATAAAATGAGGTGGGTTGTGTGGTGGTTAAACTAGAATGAGAAATATCCTCTAAAAATTAACGTACCAACTTAAGAACCAAGTGGTACAATCTCTATATAGTGTTGTGGGTCGTCATCATTTTTCTTTTAAGGCTATCCAACAACTTTTGGGGGTGGGGGGATGTTCTTATGGTGCATTTCCATTATATTGCATTTGCTTGCCTTTTAAGGTGGATAATGGATTGGATAGAGGAGAATATCATTGCTAGGTGGGTGTTGGGGTTCAATATGGTGATCATGTAGTGCTCTTATTTATTGCTATAAAAAAACCAAGGCACACACTCAATATTTTATTTTATATTTATGACAATTTAACCACTATTCATTTTATTTTATTTTTATGGCAATTTAATCATTATTTATACCGAGCACACACCCACTTTCCGTCGTCTAATGTGATTTCAATTTCAAGGTGTATGTATAGGTTTTGAGATTGATTCTCATCTCACAAGATTCAACGCTTGCCCAATCCTAAATCACAATATAATTCCACGCTCCCCTCACTTAAGAGATTTTGACAACATTGCCATTATCCCCTTAAACTTCATTCTCCGATATACACCACCCCCAAACTCTTATCAAAGTTGCCTTTATCATTGATGGGGAGACTTTTTAAAATTTTTAGTAACATTTCCAATTTTTTCATGGACACACATGTCCCATGTGTTCCCATCACACTCATCTTTTTGCATAGTCTAATTTTGCATAGTTTAACAAGTGTTGGCTTTACATTATTCCATTTTTAATAAGTGTCATTGTCAAATTCATGTCTTTACATGACTTAATAAAGGTAACTTGTACATTTTTCACTTTTTAACACGTGTCTTTCTTAAATTCTTCCTTTGCATGGCTGAACAAGTGTCACCTTTACATTATTTCATTTTTAACAATGTTACCTTTCAAGTTCATCTTTTTGCAATTTGTTTATTATGTTTTTTCATGATTTATCTTTCTTCATATTTCATAAGTCATCTTTTCTTCTACTAATATTTTTCTCATAATGCATGGCTTAACAAGTGTAACCTTTACATTATTCCATTTTTAACAATGTTACCTTTCAAGTTCATCTTTTTGCAATTTGTTTATCACGTTCTCTCATATTTTATCTTTCTTCATATTTCATAAGTCATCTTTTCCTCTACTAATATTTTTCTCATATTATATATGAGGTGAAGAAGCATACATTTTCTTTATTCATATTGTTTATCTACATGTATTTAGACACCATGTTTTCCATGCATACTTTAAATGTACCATAGGTTAAGTATACTAGATTAAAGGGGAACACTTTAACCACTCTAGATTCAATACGCACATATGAGAGTGGATTGTAAGAATAGGAGTCACACATACCATCCAAAATGCCCCCCTACTTGGAACCTCTTTGCGCTAGCAAACATTTTCTATAAAATACACCAAATAGTTGGGTGACACCCATCAATGTCAATTTTGTACTCTATGATAATTGAGTAATACTAGATCTTTGCACACCACTACATACACATGTATCACTCTACATTAAAACACTAATTTAATTAAATTTCAAATTATTTTCAATCATGCCCCTTTGTTAAAGGGCCAATATTAGTCTTCCAAAAGCATCAATATCAAATTATGACATTGACAATATCATATCCAACATTTTCAATATCAAACTTTTTCATTCACATTTTATTATTTAAACATGAGCATCGATATCAAGGTGTGCATTTATTAATTACATCTTTATTGTGAAAATTTTTCATGGATGTGTAGTTAAAAAAAAACATTTAATTGTTCCATTGCACATTAAAAATAACAAAATATTCATTGAAATTTGTTTCATAGATGTCCACATAAAACAAACTATGCAATTGTTCCACCACACACTAAAAATATCAAATGCATAGAAAATTTCTATCACCATTTTTTTCATTAACTATATATACACAAAATATATTGGACATCTTTATTAACTTTTCAAAATTTTTACAATAGTTACACGCCATTTATGCTTTTTTTTAGTAATACTAAGAATGACTTTAATAGACAATTTCCACCCTCATCTACAAATTGTGAATCTTTATAATAGTAGAGTTAGTTTCATCATTATGTATAGTTTTTTCTTTGGATCCATCTACCAACACCATGTTTTTACAATCATAAAACACCCTTAAATCTTTCTCAATTTTTAGGGATTTAAGACACACATAAGTATTTCCATTACTCAACAAAATATTTTCTTTTTATATACTCAATGTTGTTTTAGTGCTAAAATAAACTTAAATATTTTTATATTAATCCTTTCTTGTAAAGAAAATATTACAAAACTCATTTACATTTGTTTACTAAAATTATACCCATAATTTAACATAAAATTTTTTTAAGCCATTTTCAAAAAACTCTTTAGTGCCCAATCATATGCATTATTTTTTAATAAAAATCCAAATCCAAATTTCTATATTTCTATGTAATAAATTTATTTTTAATAATTTTTATTAAATAATAATTTATTTCCCACTAATACTGTTTCTCCCACAAATTGATTGTATAATATTCATTTGAAATGTTAAGCTGAAAAATGAATTGCAAGCATCTCAATATATGAAAAATAAAAAGTAATTTAAAAATATTTATTTAATTATAAATATTATTTGTCAAAATCTTTTTTAATATTCTTAACAAGATATTGTTTTTAACAAGTTACTAAAATCTTTTGAAAATAATACCATTTGTTGTTACCATATTGGTTCATATAAACCAATATAAACCATCATATATCCAACTAGAGGGAGTTTGAAACTTTTCTTGTATACTTTTTATACCTTGTGTTTATTGTTTACAATCATTTCGCCATATTTGTCTTTATACTTGTCCAAGCCAACGTCCAAAAATTTCTTATAAACATGTACTTGATCTCTCCATAACGTGTATACATGGATGATTGTATGTAAGTATGAACATTTCATTCTCTACTTTATCAAATTTTCTTATAAAAAATTTTATTTTTTCATAATCTAAATCTAAATATGTAAACTATACATATACATAAATTGAAAATGTTTTTGTGCAACATTAATAATATCATGATTGAATGCATGTTGTAAGTATATGTAACAAGGTTGCGTGGCAGCGTAGTTCCTGCTGGGTTGAATTGGATAAGAAGTACAAGTGGTATCCATGGAGTAAATGACACGTGGTCTATAAAGCTCCATTTATTTTTTGAAAGTATATAACAAAATACAATTTGTGCATAGTGGAAGAATTTTTTTTATGACAACACAAATATAAAAAAACAGTTTAGTTTGAAATATATTAAATAAGTTACAAGTTCCTGGAAATTTAAATGCATTTGTCATATAGACTGGTGAAATATAAAAATGTATGAGGACATAAATTTAAAAGGAATTTAAATGCATTTGTCATATAGACTGGTGAAAGATAAAACTCTGTTACATATATAGAAAGGAATATATCAAAAAATAAAAGTTTGTTACATATTACTGGAAATTAGTTTAAAAGGAGACAAAAAAACAGTTTAGTTTGAAATATATTAAATAAGTTACAAGTTTCTGGAAATTTAAATGCATTTGTCATATAGATTGGTGAAAGATAAAAATGTACGAGGACATAAATTTAAAAGGAATTTAAATGCATTTGTCATATAGGCTGGTGAAAGATAAAAATGTATTAGGATATAAATTTAAAAGGAGATAAAAAAACAGTTTTATTTGAAATATATCAAATAATAAAAGTCTCTTACATATTACTGGAAATTTCAATGCGTTTGTCATATAGACTGGGATTGGGGCTCCCACGGACCATAAGAGAAATATGTACAAGAAACAGGACTGTAGAAAGAAGAAGTGGGAAACGGTAGAGTGCAATACTTGCAAAAAAATTAAATTGAAAGGTATCAGTGTTTGGCTAAACATTTCTACTTAAAAAAGTGGAATAACTGGGTTGATAAACAAAGAAGGATGCGATTAGTAGATTTACAGTAATGGTACATATGAGCCCTTTTGCTATTTGCTTGCGGCTGCCGTTTCATTGATGTCGTCGACGACTCCTGGAATCGTGGCAACTGCCTGTTGCATTTCGCCCACAGCCTACTTCAATTCCCTTTCGAGCCATTCTTCAATGTAGCTTCTCATTGGGGCAACGCTGATCTCATTCCAGATTTTTATGTTGAAAAGTTCATTTTCTAATTCCCAGAAGTCTATAGAAAGATTACGCAAAGCCTGATGAATATCCTCATTTTTGTACTGAATAGTGGACTAGCCAGCCGTTGACATGATCTTGATCATATTCAAGGATGCTGTAAAACTTTTCCAAAGACAACGCCTTAAACATATCAACCTGTTTATCGAAGTCTTGCCTAGTTAAGGGCAAGTAGTTGATGATTAAGTTGGGGTCTTGGAAGTTTATTCTTGACATCCTTGTGAATAATTTTTTTTTCTTTGACATGGCTTGTTCACATGACTGAACAATGAGATGCAGGTTCTTCACTTTTTCTTTCGAGCATGCATTTAATTGTCCAATCCGATTTTTGGATGGAAGATCTTGTTGTCTTCTTTTTGTTTATGTCATGTTGTTGACAATGGTGCCAAAAGGAAGGACCGTGTTTAAATATAATTTTTCTTCATCTTTTAACTCTGCCTACAAATGTTCGAGCAAACTATATGCCCTAGTTCCAAGGGAAGTGATGGTTTGTGATGTTTCCCACGCCTCAGTAACCAATTCCATTATTTTCTTGATATTATTCTCCACATATCCTCTACAGGATGCGAGGAGGCCGGAGGATCCTTTTAAGTTGGCTGCAGGGGTGGCAGACATGGATATTGCCAAAGGATTGGCAAGCAATGGCATAGGAATAAGAGCCTCTTCCAATTCCTTGACCCGGTCCTTTAGTCTGGCATTCTTGGCCTCAATGACTCCAATGGAATCATGAAGTGCATCTCCACTTGCTATGTGAAGTTGAAAAATTTGGGATGACCGCATGATGGGCAAGGCCAAACTCTGAATGAGATTTGCCTTTCTTATTTTTTACATCTTTTTTTTCAATGATCAATTTTTTGGACTGGCTGTCAAAAACAATACTCTGGAACATGAAGGATTCATCTTCGTCAAAATTCTCGGTATTGGATATGTCCATTGGACGAATATGCTGGATGGCGTCTCCGGGATGATCAAGGTAGCGAAGTAGGCTATCCAGATCAGGCTCAAGTTCCATGTTCTCACTTTGAATTTCAGGCATTTCTGCCTGTCCCACATTTTTTTTTCTCTTCTTGTCTACTGGAAGCTTGTGAGAACTATCAATTTTAGAGTGAGGAGGGTCGTTATCTCCTCCTCCATTCGAAGAACTTTGAGTTACTTTGTTGCTGTGGTGGGTCGTTGGAGCGATGCTCCAGGATGTCGTACTTTTTGGAGTGCTATTCGTTGATTAAACACTCTTGTCACCGAGGCCTTTCCCCTGTTGCCTGTACAATTTAGTGTTTATTTGCAGTGTGTCTAGGTCACCGGCATGAGAAGCAGGAGCGTTGCCGCCAATGTCTCTATTTTTAGACATGTGTTTTTTGAAAAAACAATCGCCGAGGCCAAGTGTTTGTCAATGTTGTCGAAAAATATTATCGGGGTCGAACCCTCTTAGTATTTCAGCATATCTCAGGTTGAAGTTGCTAGAATGCGCTGCGAATTTGACAATTTTATTGACTTTTTTCAACACGAAGTCCCCAACTTTCCAAGGTAGAGGAATGAACTGTTTTTTTCTCTTCTTTTGCAATAGATGCAACCAATAGTTGTATTTCCATGCTACTTCTGCAACAAACATTTTTTCCATAATGTGACATGGAAGGAGAGTAGGTTTTTTCGTTGAGCTAAAAATTCTTATCACAGTGTAATTATCCAAATGTCAAGTGTCCCCTTCCTTTCCAAAAAATTGGTTTCCTGTTCAGATATGCGGGGAGCATCTTCTCCTAACAACAAAACTTTGAAAACAGACACAAAGCCATTAAAAACCTCATAAAATAGTGGGAAGCCTTATGCTTCCACAAGGCCTGGTACCAGAACATTACTGGGTCGAATTCCTAGTTGACATTCTTGGATAGAGACAGTTCTGGAAAGTGGCAGCAATGTGCTATCGCAAAAACTAAGTAGGACAACATAGAAAATTTCTTTTCCCTTTTGAAGCTTGACAATTGGGAACATATTTCATGGGAAATTAACTTGCCCCAATAAAAAATGGCTTGTTCCTTGACTGTGAAATACAAAATATAAAGAGCCATCCACAAAACAGTTGCTGTGGACTATTGTCCTATTATTCTTGTAAACAACCAGGCAATTTAGCAGAATGGATCTCTAAATGAACTAACTTGCAAGCTTGTGATATCTTCAAGAACTACAATCGGGTCTTCCAATAAATGGGGCAAGAGGTCCAACCCGTTATTATGCTTTTCTAGGAACTATTTGAAATCTTCTCCTCTGAATGTCAATGTTGGCTCCGACAATCTTAACATCTGGCAGAAGACCTGCGGTGACAAAGAAATAGAAGAGTGGTACAACAATGGAAATTATTTTGTTTGAAATAAATTTATCGGCGCACCAAGAGACCAGGTCCTTACAGTCAAAAACTTCAGGGACACACCTTGCACGAGCAATCTCAGAGGTCCAAATTACTTGGTTCTGGGTGAAAGGGGTTGAGTAATAAGAATATGCCCTGGACCATTGAAAGTTCTGGTCCTCGTGCCCGAAGATGTTCACTGTATCTCCACATAACGGTTGTCGAGATGATGCCATAGGTTTATGAGAACATTGGTTTTCTCCAGACGATGGTTGAAATGAACAATTTGAGCCGATAATGTAAGTCTCCACAAAATCTTGGTTAAATGCTTATGAATAGGAAAGATCCTAGAGCCTTTCGCTGATTAATGACAATATGTATGGGTGGTGCATGATGAACTGCTAGCAATAAAGCTTACTTATTGCATATTTAGAAATACGAAGGTGGTGGGTACGAAAAAGAGCAATTAAGGATTGGAGGTTTCGTGAACGTGTCAAGCCGACGACGTGCGAACGACATTTCATGATTTTGAAATCAACACTCGGAAGGGATAATATAACCCCCCCAAAATCTTGGTTTAATGCGTATTAATAGGAGATATCCTCGAGCCTTTCGCCCATGAATGACAATCTATACGGTTCCTGCACGATGAACTGTTAGAATTAAATGTCAGTAATTGCATATTTATAAATAATATATATATATATATATATATATTTTTTTATTTTTTTTTTTATTTTTTTTTATTTTTTATTTTTTATTTTTTATTATAGACAGTTG
The DNA here is from genome assembly GCA_900067695.1 of Picea abies. Lineage (NCBI taxonomy): Eukaryota > Viridiplantae > Streptophyta > Pinopsida > Pinales > Pinaceae > Picea > Picea abies. Next base: position 9,515 of record CBVK0101753060.1, on the reverse strand, counting down.
CAAAGGTCACAGAGACGGGGGAGAGAAAGGAACAAATGGCAAGGTCTGAAAAGTGATTGGATGGGATTCAAAATAGGGTTACAGGGGATACTCAGAAGAGGCGAGTGTTCCATGGTCAAATTTTATGTATCGAAATTTTTCACTGAAAATCGTGTAAAACGGAAGAGAGCATGATGGGGCAGTTCAGTGGCCAGTTTGTATATTTGTGGAATTCTAGGAAAGTGGCTAAGTATGACGATGGGAAATGGTCGGTCAGACTCATTTTTAGAATTGAAGATTGAATATATCGTGAACGGACCAACCTGACGACACGCAACCAACATTCCATGATGTTTGAAATTAACACTCGGAAGGGATAATATAATATTTCCTCAAATATTGGTGTAGCATTAACGTTTTCTAATTGCATACCTAGAAATAAGATCTTATATATGAATTGTAATTGCTAATTGCAAAAGGCCGCGGGCACATGAAACAGCGATTAGGAATTGGGTATTTCTTGAACCCGCCAACCCAATGATCTGCAGAAGAAATTCGAAGAAATGGTGAAGTATGGAAAGCGAATGGGTGCGCTTCAAAATGGGGTGACAATAGTTACACAGGAGACATGAGGACCTTATGCTTAAACTGAGAGGGGTGGTGAATCAATATAATATACTTTTTACTTTATTTAACCATTCATCAATGATTCATTAGATGAGAAACAATAATCACAAATACACTCAAATCACAATGCACATAGTTTAACATGGAAACCCAATCACGAGAAAGCCATAAAACTCATCTTTATAAATATTTGTAGGCACTAACCTACTAGAAACACCAATCTCCTCAGCTAAGCACCAACCTACTAGAGACAACAATCTCTTCAGATAAGCACCAACTCAACAAGATGTAGGAACCAACCAATTAGAGACACTAATCTTCTTAGTTGAGCACCAATTCACACTACAACAAATCCTTGTGATTAGCTCCCTTTTTTCCTTCCATTGGCTTTTTTAATGTATTTTTATCCACCTTTTTGATAAAGTCGACGCTATTTATCAAGAGGGCGCTATTTATGGAGCTATTTGCATCGAGCAACACAAGTGGGTGCTAAACTAGGTGCTATTAGTGCCTAGTTTAGCGCCCTTTTTAGCGCCCCAGTTATCGCCTAATTTAGCTCCCAGTTTAGCTTCCTTTTTAACTTCTATTTTGGCTTCCAATTTAACTCCCAATGTTCATAAATAGTAATTTTTTTGAGTTTTTAGGGGTTAAGTGGATAGGGGATTTAGGTCGGGGAGACGAGGGAGAGCAAGGAACGAATGGCAATGTCTAAAAAGCGGTCGGACGAGATTCAAAATAAGGTTATGGGGGATACTCATGAGAAGCGAGTGTCCCATGGTCTAATTTTATGTATCATAATTTTTGACTACAAAACGTGTAAAACAGAAGAGAGCATGATGGGGCAGTTCAGCGGTCGGTTTCTGTATTTGCGAAATTCAGGGAAAGTGGCTAAGTATGGAATAGGGAAACGGTCGGGCAGACTCATTTTCAGAAGTGAGGATTGATGTTTTCATGAATGGACCAACTCGATGATGCGCAAATGATATTCCATGATGTTTGAAATTAACGCTTGCTAATTGCATGCCTAGAAATAAGATCTTATATATAAATGGTAATTTCTAATTGCAAAAGGGCGCGAACACAAGAAACAATGATTAGGAACTGGATATTTCTTGAACACACCAAACCGACGATCCACGAAATAAATTCGAAGAAATGGAAAAGTATGGAAAGTAGACAAACGAGCTTTAAAATGGGGTGACAATAGTTCCACAGAAGATGTGAGGACCTGGCGGTTAAATTGTATGTCTCAGAAGTTTTCAATGCAAAATGTGTACCACGGAAGAGGGCATGATAGGTAGACCATAATACAGAAGACGATATGATCTGAGTCCGGTTGTAAATTTGTATATTGCATAAGTCACGGTATTGTTCGCAGGTCATGGAACAATAGAAGTCCAATCTAGAGCTTGCCTACCAGGAATTCCCGGTTGGAGAAGTGTTTGGGTATGGAATGGGGAAGTGGTCGGTCAATGTTGCGATACAAGAGCACGAGTGCAAACATGAATCCAAAAGTCTGCCTACCCGCGCAACCAGACATTTTCGATGAATAAGTGATGAGAAAGATAAAGTTCAGGGAAAAGAGAAACGAATATTTGGCTAAGTATAGAAGACGGAAAAGAAGGGCCAATATATTCACATCTGTAATAGATATCCCATTTCCTGCCAAGATATATACTTGGAAAGAAATGTGAAGGTTGCGAGCAAAAAAAACAATGACTAGGAATACAGTTCGCGAGTTTACTTGGTTCTTGGTTGTATGCTTCGTCTGTCAATTTGTATATCGCAAAACCCTGAGTCATTTTTTTAGCCAGCCAGCCCACAAGTCTGGTTGTCAATTTGTATAGTGCAGAACTCTGGGTGCTATTTGTAGGACATAGAATATAGAGGACATGCTTTTCCCTTTAATACAACCTCTATGATGCAAATGTACTATGTGTCTCGTTTTAGCACTTTCCATCTGTAAACAATGGCAATCTTGAGCTCGCCAGCCCTGGAGCCCGTTTGTGAATTTGTATATCGCGGAACTCTGAATGCTGTTTGGAGGTCACGAAAAAAAAGAAGTGCAATGTTGATCTAGCCAGCGTGCAAGTCCGCTTGTCAATTAATATATCGTGGAACTATGGGTGCTACTTGTAGGATAAAGGGGAAGCGCTCGGTCAAAATGCATGAATCTGCCAACCCGCGCAACAAGGCATTTTTGGAAAAAAAAAGATTAAGTAACTAGGAAGAGAAACTACAGGGGATAAAAGAGTGGGAAAATATAAAGGCGGAGGGAAGTTTTCATAAGCATGAATTGGTTTCAAACAAACCCCATTGTTGCAAAACCATCATTTTCTACTAATTGTTAGCAAATGATTTGTTGAATATTATATTTTATTGTAACGTGTGGGTGTAAGTGTGTTCTTGATACATTATTCCATGACTGTAACATATTAACTTAAGTATTCAACTTCTTTCATTGTGGGTTGTTAGCATTAAAGCTTAATAATTGCACGTCTAGAAACAAGAATGACGATTTTGCCACAGCATTGTAATTTGGTATTGCTATGTTCTATCTGTATTGTGAATAGAATTGAATGTTGGTTTGAAACAATGTGTAATCCATTTTTTGTTTGCATAAAAGCTTGGTGGATTGACACAGTACATTCTCATATAATTGTTAGATGCTCCATCTTAGATCAAATTACCTAAGTAAATACAACATCGAAGAACTACGAGACCACCGAACCTTGCCAATGAGAAGAGGCGTTAAATATAGAAAAGAAGCAGCAAAAAAGACTTGAAGGCAATTTTTTTTTAATAGCAAATCCATTTAAAAAAAAAAATTCGAGTATTGTACATCTATTCTTAGAAATTGGACCTAGTTCTTCAGGCCAAAACATTGACTATATTTGCCACAAACATAGGCACAAGATCCGCATTATGCACGATCCTTGTAGTTTTCTCCTCGATGGATCATCATGTGGTAAAATTGATAGTTCTTAGAAGCTTCCCGTGAGGAAGAAGATGAAAAATTTTGCAGGGAAAATGGAATAGCCCTTAACTGAAAGTTAGGACACACCTAGAAACCGTCTCTGCATAGTCAAAAAAATTTAGGGACACAGGTTGCACGTGCAATTTCAGAGGCCCAAATTAGTCCATTCTGGGTGGAAGGAGATGTCTAGTATAAATATGACTTGCACCAGTGGGAGTTCTGGTCCTCATTCCCAAAGATGTTATTTGTATACCCAGATAACATGACAGTAGTCCTACAATTGAATATTTTTTTGGCTTGAAATATATCTCTAGGAGCATCAACATATCATTTTCTTACAGTGAAAGTCTTCCACCAAGAACAGACTAATTTGGACCTCTGGAATTCCTACTTTCGAGCTGCAAAGCTGCTATTGCGTTCAACGTCGGTTTCTTTTCTGAAACTCCTTCTTTTGGTGTTGTCAGGACTGTCATCACTCAGTCGGGAAGTTCCACCCATTATGGTTGATTTCAATTTGGGCGCAGGAGTGGGAACAATCTATGCATTGCCATCATCCATTGCCATATCATCACCCATCATATCATCTTCTTCCGTCTCGAAATTCATGACATCAACCTCTGCGCCAGCCATCAATGCAATTGGGTAGGTTCTCTGAGCAGGTAGGGTTGCCTTGGAATTCTTTGGCTTGAAATATATCTCTCGGTGTACCAAGGGACCATATCCTTTTTCTCTCCTGGGTGGAGGGAGATGAGTAGTAAGAATATGCCCTGGAATACTGGAACCTATGGCCATCATGCTCGAATGTGTTAACTGTATCTGGACAGAACTGTTGCCACAAGTTAACGAGAATTTCCGTTTGCTCCAGACGATGTTTGAAATGAAAATTGGGGAGGGATAATATAGCCCTCTGCAAATTATGGTTTAATGCGTATCAGTGGAAGATCTCCTCGAGCCTTTTGCTGATCAATGACAATCTCCAGGGTTCGTGCGTAATGACCTGTTACCATTAAAGCTCACTAATTGCATATTTAGAAAAAAGTGCGAAGGTGGCGGTGATGACGAAGAGCAATTAAGAATTAGAGATTTCTTAAAGGCGCCAATCGGCCGACGCACGAAAAAGATTGAATTATGTTTGAAATGAATACTTGGAAAGGATAACACTCTTCTCTGCAAATCTTGGTTTAATTCTTAGTAATGACAAATCTTCTCCGACCTTTCGAACATTAATGACAATCTTAACGGTTCCTGCGGGATAAACTACTAGCATTAAAGCTTAATAATTGCATATCTGGAAATAAGTATGAATGTAGAAGTGATGACGAAGAGTGACCAAGCATTGTACATTTTGTCCACCCGCCAACCCGTGAAACAGATTCCAAGAAATTCCCAAGTATGGAAAGCGATCGAGTGGTTACAAAAAAGGTCAGAAGATATACCTAGGAGATGTGAGGGGCCGATGGTCGTATTGCATCTCAATGACAGATATCGGTCGTCAATTTGTATATCGCATAATTTCGGGTGCTGTTTGTGCATAGGGGAACAATGGAAGTGCAATGTCGAGAGGGAAATTTGTATATTGCTGAACTTCGGGTGTTGTATATAAAAGCATGAGACATTCGGAAAAAGGACCAAGTAAACAGAAAGCGAAAGCATACGAGATGAAGGGGAATTTGTTTTCTAATTTGTAAATCACGAAAGTCCGGGTGCTATTTGCAGGTGGCAGAACAATGGAAACACAATGTTGAACCCGCCTATGTGGGGACCTACGATTCAAAAGGTTTGTTCAATATGAAATGGGGAAGTGGTCGGTTGGGATGGTGATATAAAAGTAACAATGGAAATTTGAAGATGTGAATCCTCCAAATCCCACACCTAGACATTTTCTAAAAAACGAGTAAGTAAAGAAAGGGAAAGCAGAGGGAAAAAGAGAAAGTGGATGGCAATTTTTGGAAGCAGGAATTACTATGAGAAAGCACCATTGATTGTCTTAACAGTAACTATGGAGTGCATTAAACATGTTAACAGGTCCTTCAATCAAGGAATAGATACAACGAGCGATGTTTATAGTTTCTAGGATCTGTTTGTATAGGAGAAGCGTCGAAAAGTTACAAGAAAATCATTTTTTGGATGTTTAAGTAAACTTTTTGTACTGTTAGCTTCACGGCAAGTATAACAACAACAAATTTGAATTTTAATGTGCTCTCATTCATATGATTGTTCCATTAGACTTCACACAATATATATTCTTTTATTTCAATTTGTTTGTTAATTTGTAGATCGCGGAAGTCAGGGTGCTGTTTGCAAGCGACGAAATAATGGAAATGCAATATTGAACCCGCCTATTCGGTAACTCGCCAACTTTTGCACCTAGATTTTTTTTGAAAAATGAGTAATACATACTAAATATGTACTTCTATAAAGTATGGACACGATATTTTACAGAGCATGTACGGATCCCACATTCCATACTTAGCCACTTTTTGGATCACGATTTATCGGCCTGGCGGGCTCAAAATTGGGCCTCTATTGTTTCGTGCCCTACAAATAGCACCCAGAATTCCATGACATACAAATTGACAAGCGGACCTACGGGATGGTTGGCTCAACATTGCATTTCTATTGTTTCATGTCCTCCAAACAACACTTGGAGTTCCGCGATACACAAATTGACAGACAAACTCCAGGGCTGGCAGACTCAAGATTGTGATTGTTTATGGATGGTAATCCCTATCAACTATCTAACATTATCTAAAAATATTATTTTTAATACTAAATTATTAATATTAAATATTGATATTGTACAATTTAATTAGACAAAAAAGTTTGTACAATATGAAATGGGGAAGCGGTCGGTCGGGCTGGTGATATAAAAGTAACTGAAATTTGAAGACATGAATCTGCCAACTTCTGCACCAAGAAATTTTCTGAAAAACAAATAATACATACTAAATATGTATTTTTATAAAGTATAGACATGAGATTTTATAGAGCATGTATGGATCCCACATTCCATACCCACGTATTCGAAAACTCGCGTTCCCAAAATTTTGTACAATATGAAACGGGGAAGCGGTCGGTTGGGCTGGTGATATAAAAGTAAGTGGAAATTTGAAAACATGTAGCCGCCAACTTCTACACCTAGAAATTTTCCGAGAAACGAGTAATACATACTAAATATGTACTTGTATAAAGTATGGACACAAGTTTTTATAGAGCATCTACGAATCCCTCATTCCATACTTAGCCACTTTTTGGATCGCGGGTTCTCGAGCTCAAAATTAAGCCTCTATTGTTCTGTGCCCTACAAATAGCACCCAGAGTTCCGCGATATACAAATTGACAAGCGGGCCTGTGGGCTGGCTGGCTCAACATTGCACTTCTATTGTTCTGTGTCCTCCAAACAATAGTTAGAGTTCCGCGATATACAAATTGATAGATGGACTCCAGGACTGGTGGGCTCAAGATTGCAATTGTTTACGGATGGTCATCCCTATCAACTATCTAACATTATCTAAAAACATTATTTTCAAATACTAAATTATTAATATTAAATATTGATATTGTACAATTTAATTACATAAAATTATTAAAAGATGTTAAATCTCTTATTTAAAAAAATGATATTAATTCTATCACCGCAAGCACAACAACGACCGATTTGAATTTTAAGGGCCTCATGTTGATATGATAGCACAATTGGAATTCACACAGTTTATATTCATTTATTACAATATGAAATGGGGAAGCGGTCGGTCGGGCTGGTGATATAAAAGTAAGTGAAATATGAAGACGTGAATCCGCCAACTTTCGCACCTAGAAATTTTCTGAAAAATGAGTAATACATACTAAATATGTATGCTTATAAAGTATGGAAATGAGATTTTATAGAGCATGTACGGATCCTGCATTCCATACTTAGCCACTTTTTGGATCACGGGTTCTCGAGCTGGCGAGCTCAAAATTGGGCCTCTATTGTTCCGTGCCCTACAAATAGCACCCAGAGTTCCATGGTATACAAATTGATAGGCGAACTTGCGGGATGGCTGGCTCAACATTGCACTTCTATTGTTCCGTGTCCTCCAAACAACACTCGGAGTTCCGTGTCCTCCAAACAACACTCAGAATTCGGTGATATACAAATTGACAGATAGACTCTAGGGCTGGCGGGCTCAAGATTGCGATTGTTTACAGATGGTGATCCCTATTAACTATCTAACATTATCTAAAAACATTATTTTCAATACTAAATTATTACTATTAAATATTGATATTGTACAATTTAATTACATAAAATTATTAAACGAGGTTAAATATCTTATTTAAAAGAAAAACCCGTGTATTCAAAAACTTGCGATCCAAAAAGTTTGTACAATTTGAAACGGGGAAGTGGTCGGTTGGGCCGGTGATATAAAAGTAAGTGGAAATCTGAACACGTGTATCCGCCAACTTCCGCACCTAGAAATTTTTCGAGAAACGAGTAATACATACTAAATATGTACATTTATAAAGTATGGACATGAGATTTTATAGAGCATGTACGGATTCCTCATTCCATACTTAGCCACTTTTTGGATCGCGGGTTCTCAGGCTGGCAAGCTCAAAATTGGGCCTCTATTGTTCCGTGTGCTACAAATAGCACCCATAGTTCCGTGATATAGAAATTGAAAGGCGAACTTACGGGCTAGTTGGATCAACATTGCACTTCTATTGTCCCTTTTCCTCCAAACAACACTCAGAGTTCCGTGATATACAAATTGACAGACAGACTTCAAGATTGACGGGCTCAAGATTGCGATTGTTTATGGATGGTCATCCTATCTAACATTATCCAAAAACATTATTTTCAAATACTAAATTATTAATATTAAATATTGATATTGTACAATTTAAGCATAACAACGACCAATTTGAATTTTAAGGGCCTCTTGTTGATATGATAACACAATTGGATTTCACACAATATATATTCATTGATTTCAAATTATTCCAAGAGATTAATTTTACCAAGTTCACCGATCAAGGGAAAATGCTAAAACAAGCCACATAATACATTTGCGTCACAATGCCATACAAATTGACAGGCGGATTTGCGGGCTAGTTGGCTAAAAAATTGCAATTCTATTGTTCTGTGTCCTCCAAACAACACTCAGAGTTCCGCGATATACAAATTGACATGCAAAGCATGCAACCAAGAACCAACTAAACTCCAAACATGTCACAAGCAAGTTCCCACAAGGTTCCATAGAGCAACACACATCGACCTTTGCATCAAACAATTTGATATAGAAAGAAAAGACATCGCGACATTCATTTTCTCTTACATCTGGCATATGTTCCCAGGAGAAAATAATCGGGGCCATGGGATATATGTGGTTTGCTACCATGCTTCCCATTTTTTGACTGAACAATCTTATGCGCATGCAATCTCAAGTACTCGAGTCCGACGAACATTCATCTAGGTGTTGAAGAAATATTACAGAGACACATGATATATTTTTGTTTCATGCCAATGTTTGATATGTTTTTTTTTCCTTCTTCAGTCAATATGCAAAATTTCATTATCCTCATTTAAGGTAAATTTGCCGTGTATCTGAAAGTCGTGCAACATGTAGATACTGCTTGCCTTTTTCTGTAGATATGTTTCATACGAAAATTCTGCCAACCTAGGAAACACATCTTGTAACAAAGGTTGCCTAATTGTACAATGCACGGTTGTGTTGCCCACAGTTCGGATGGCAGCATTGACGCAATGTCCATATATATATATGGAAAAATTTCACCACGTCACAGACAATCAATCGTATCATCACTTATCAAAGAAGAAGAAGAAGCAAGAGAGTTGCATTTTGCTTAAGCAAGAGAGGGGGTCAAGTACGCATTTGCTGCAACCAAAATACCTTCAACTTGGAAACACGAGCATAGGAATTAATAC
>CBVK0101753044.1:0-17091 GCA_900067695.1 Picea abies | reverse complement strand
CCAAGTATAGAATATTCAATCTGAATATAACTCTGACTACTACAAATGTAATCTATCTAAGAAGTAAATCCATGAAAGAGAGGCTCATGGTCTTCTTGGTGGATCCTTGCCAAGAAAACCACAAGTCCCTTAGGAACTTAGAAATTAAATTCTAAACTGAAACCATCAATCTAAAATAAAGAGAAGAAACATTAACTTTCAGAAAGTGCGTTATCAGATCATGGACATATCAATGCAATGTTTATGGAAACTTTTTAAATTTTGGTTTTGTATCACAATGTTAAAGAAACTGGTTTTTTCTTTAATGAAATCTCACTGTAAGCCTGGGCTATAAAAGGAAATTACGAAGTTGTTTTTTTTTATGTTGCAAATTGCGCATTGGACAAAGGAATCCAATATATTCAAGTCTTTGATGATTCATATGTGGTTATAAACTCGATGTTAGGCAAGTTCGAGATGAGAAATCAAGTGCTTATCCCAATTTGATCAGCTGAAGCGTATGGAGACAACCTTCTACAAAGTAACATTCAACCATGTGTTCAGACTCCAGAGTACTTAATGGAGAGGCTTGCCTCTTGTCAAAATAAGGTTTGTTGTTGGGATATAATGAAGGGTGTATCCAAGTGTTCAAGGATGGCAGTGCTCTGCCTGTATATCTAATGATAGTCAATGGGCCATAAAAGCAGTTTGTTGTTCCATACACAGTTTTGTTGGAATAGATTGTTATAAGGCTATTGACTTTTAGCCATTTTTGACATTACAGTGGCATACCTATAGTTGTAGGAAGCAATATTCTAGACAATATTCTAGTATGCTACAAGCTTTCAGACATAGATTTGCTGGAAAAGTCTTTTAGAAGTCTTTAGGATGGTATAAGCCTGTCACACCTACCAATGGAATATTCTAATTATTGAGCTCTGAGATAGAGGATTGTTGTAAAAGTATTTTGTCTTTAAGGAGGGTATAGGCCTGCCACTGCCAATGAATGTGTAATGATATTGACAAATTCATTTTAGGCCTGTAGACATTTCAGAGTGGCTTCTCTTTTTTACTATGATACTATTGTTACACAAACCGTTTTGCTGGATAGTCTTTCAGAATGATTGGTTTTCATATTTTTTGACATTACAATGGGATCTCTGTAGTTGTAGGATGGAATCTGGATTAGGACTGAGCTTTCATACATAGGTTATGCTATTAGCGGTCAGACTTTTTGTCATTACAACCAAGGAGAAACTTCACAAAAATTGTTTTTCTAATGTTTTCTCTCTTGAAAAGGCAATTAAAGAACACAGTCGAGATCGCGAAAGTAAACTTGCAAGTTTGGATAAAAAGATAAAGTCTGTGAAGCAACAAATGGCATCAGCTTCAAAGGAGCTCAAGGTAACCCAGTGATTTATTAGAATGGCTTCTTATGCTATAATGGTATTTCATGTTATCAACTAGTTTATTTGGATGACAGGGTCATGAAGGTGAAAAAGAGAGGTTAGTTATGGAAAAGGAAGCAGTTATTCAGGAAAAGGCATCACTTGAAGCCCAGTTAGTCTCATATGAATCTCAAATTAAAGTCCTTGTAGATGAGGTAGAGAAGCTAGTTAGTAAGGTATGTTGTCGGATCTCTAACTTGTGGACAATTAGTTAAGTATAATTTAACCATGGATTTAACAATCTTGTATAGTTTTACTTTGTTACTGTTGTGCAAAGGTAATGTGATGTCAAGTTACAACAATTGAAGTCACCTTGTTCTGTATTCAGGTTGACCTCATGAAGAAAGATTATGATCAAGCTCAAGAAGAGCTCAACGTGAACCGTGTAAAGATCAAAGAATGTGATTCTCAAATCAACTCTCTTGCAAAATTGCAACAGAAGCTTCAACAGAAGTTGAGTGATGGAAATATAGAAGGAAAGAAATTGGATAATGAGGTATTCCTTGTCAAGTAATCTAGAAGAAATAGAAGAGATCTGTCATCACCGTATGATATTTTTGGGGCATAATAATATCAGATTCTAAGTGGGTAAATATGTTGTGTATGGCAGATCAAGCGTCTGGAGTTAGAACAGAAGGAGTGTTCTTCAAAAGTAGGCAGGTTACTTGAGAAGCATGAGTGGATTGCAACAAAGAAACAATTATTTGGAAAGGGGGGGACTGACTATGATTTTTCAGCTCGTGATCAAAGAAAAGAAAGAGATGAATTTGACGGATTACAATCTGAACAATCAAAATATACATAAATCATGTCTTTTTGTCTTGAGTTGAGTTATGTTAATACACATTGTTGACAATTAGGACATACTTGAAATGATGTTTTTGTTATCAATGTGTTTTTCTCAGACTACAAATTTTCATTTATATGTTGGCCATTTTGATGTTGTTTTGTATGCAACTACTGTTTGACTGTCCATTGTTTCCTTTTATAGAATACTTGATTGCCATAAATTGGTCTTAATAGTTGATTTTTATTACAGCAAGTAGTCTGTCCTTTTGTTTTCTTAGGAGTAACAATATATATTTTAACGGTGGATCCTTAATTTGTTGGCTGAAGTCTGGAGAAGAGGGTCAATAAGAAGGTGATGACAATGTTTGAAAAAGAAAAGGATGAATACAAGGATCTCCTATCCAAAAAGAGCATCATTGAGGTTTGAACTATTTTTGACATTGTTTTCGTGTTTATACCACAACTAATGGTATTGAAAGGTGTACTTAAATTTGTGTTCTTTTAAACAGAATGATAAATCAAAGATCCAGAAAGTAATTGCAGAACTTGATGAAAAGAAGAAAGAGACTCTGAAAGTGACATAGGTGAAAGTGAACAAGTAAGTGTATGAATTTTCAAGTAAAGTTTGGCCATAAGCAACAGTTTGTTTGTGAAACAGGGAATTCTGTCTTGCATTTTATTGACTAAAAAGAATTTTGGCTGTAGGGACTTTGGATCTATTTTTTCTACCATATTACCAGGAACAATGGAAAAACTAGAGCCTCCAGAAGCTTGTGATTTTTTAGATGGGCTTGAGGTTCGAGTTGCATTTGGAAGTGTATGGAAGCAGTCTTTGTCAGAGTTGAGTGGAGGACAACGTTATCTTCTAGCTCTGTCCCTAATCTTGGAATTGTTACTATTCAAGCCTGCTCCTCTGTACATTCTCGATGAGGTAGTTGCAACTTTACATATCCAAATTATCTAGCAAATACGTTTCTTATAATGGAGACTTTTGTCATTTTTTCATATGCAAATCAATGTAACTAATTTCAGATCTGAAAATTACTTCCATGTGAACCAAACAGTAAAACCATAGCTGTTATCACAAAAGTTATTGACTGAAAATTACAGTAGCCCTGATTAAAGTTTTATGGTCAGCATGGAAAGGAAGCCACAGGTCTATTTTTGTGGGAGTCTGAAAAGTATGAGGTAGCCAACAGTTTCATAAAGATTAGTCACTAAATTTTGGGGGAGTTCTTGGGGTAGTCATTAAGGGTTGTCATAACTGAAGAAGAGTCCTACGTGGCCACTCTTTGCAATAATTCCTCCCATAGCTTCTTGGGGGAAACATAAAAGATAAAGGGGATTATGAGGAACTTGAAGACTTTGCTAGTTTGAATCTAGACCCATTGTTGTCCCATCAACCAATATAGAGCTACATCCTTTCGACCAAGGTGGAAGCATTCAGTTTTGGCCATTTGCAACTTGGACTTAGAGGCCTTAATTCATAGTGTTATCCAAAGTTTATTTTTCTTCTAGATTCATCAAGAAAGAGTCATCCAAAAAATTCCTATTCACTCCTTGTCCACCATCAAGGCTAGGGGGAGGAATACCTTTGATTAGGTTGTGCACCATTATATTCTGAAGGTGGTAGAGAAGAACTTCTACAACCATTGCATAAAGGGCATGCCTCAAGGTAAATCCTTGTCGGATAGATCTCAAAATATTTCTTCATACTTAGTTTGGTTGATAAAAAGTCACACAATAGCTTCCATGAAGAGGGTTTCCATTGTTTTGACAAAAAATAGTTAAATCCCTTGTCTTAAAGCATGCATCAAAATGATGAAGGGCCACACTAATATATCATATACCTTTTGAAATCCAATCTTGATGAATAAGGCCTCTAGACCTTGGCTCCTATCCTATTTCCTCCCTTATTAAATCATAATTACATTGTCTAATATAAATATTCATTTTCGAGACCCAATTTTATCAAACCTGATAATTTTCAATAAGATATGCTTCAACAACAAGGCTAGAATTTTGTAAGGCATGCCCAAGATAGTTATCGAACTATGGCTTGTGATTATCTCATCATCATTGGAATTTTGAATGAATTTGATCTACCCCTTATTAATGAGGTCACCTAACATCTGACTCTGAATGGATTCTTTGTAAACTTGAAGAAAATCTATTTCCACAAAATCCCATGTGGCTTTGTAGAACTCTCATGGATAGCCATCAAGGCTAGAAGACTTATAATCAGTTATTTCATTCACAGCATCCACCAATTCATCTAACGTCATCCCTTGATCACATGACCTCTACTACATGCTTGACAATATTTGGGGGACTATGTTATACAAGTTTGTGTGGTGACCCTTCTTTCATCTATCATCCAATCAGTTTGGAAAACCATTTTATAATGATTGAAAAATTCCTTTTTAATATTTGTTTGATCTATGATTCTTCCTTCCATCGTTTTAAGGGATTTGATTCACTTCAATGCTTAAGAGGGCCATGGTGAGCTTGTCATCTGTCTTGAGCCAATGGAGACAATATGGATTTGAGCTCCTCTTACTCTATATGTTTCCTTAAATTGGATAAAATGACTCATATTTGGAGAAATTGGAGATATTACTCATTGAAGGGGCTAAATTACAACATCCTCAAAACTTGCTCGAGCTTCTTATTGAAAAACTTATACATTATTCTTCTAACTACCGCTACTTGTTTAACATACCCATGCAAGAAGGGTGTGACATGTTGAATGGTGTCTTCCCACCAAAAGATCCACCCTCTATCTCGAGTGGGTCAAGGCATCAAATTCGAAATCCTCTTAATAGTTTCTATAGATGACTCTTGCTTCAAATTGGAGCTTCTCAACATAAATCTTGAAATCATGAAATTTGTATCAAGGATTTATATGACCCCATAGATTCCATGACACTAACTTCATTATGGATTTTCTTGGTGGTAATTTATCATCTCCTCATCTTCCCACCTCATCAAGGTGTTGAAAGGGATCGAAGAAGTCACAATCTATACCTTCTCGGTGAATCAATCATTTAATATTTTGTTTCTTATCCTATCATGGATATATTCTAAAGGAATAACTCATCCGAGTTTTCAAAGTAGTATCCAATCAAACTTCAGCTCTGCTATACGAGCGCTTCTAGACAAGTTCCAGATCAAAGTTTGTGGTCTTGTTTTTGAATTAATTTACAGGCATATCAAGTTAATTTCATGAAGTATATCTAGGAAAGTTTAGGAATTTTCTAAAGGCAATTTGAAGGGAAGATTTGAGATGTATCTCAAGTGAACTTTTGATCAGATTTGAGGTGAATTATAGAGGCCTATTCTAAGGCCAAATATGAGGTGTATTAAGGCGAGATCTGAGACAAGTGTATTGTTGTTCAGTGTGATCTCAAGGTCTGTTTTAATGTCAAAAAATTCAAAGCATCAAGGAGAGTTTGATTATATCTGAGGCAGCGAATTTATGAGACAAGTTTGATCAGATCTGAAGCATATCAAGGCAGGCATAACGTTGATTAAAGTTTTATGGTCAGCATGGAAAGGAAGCCACAGGTATATTTTTGTGGGAGTCTAAAAAGTATGAGGTAGCCAATAGTTTCATAAATATTAGTCACTGAATTTTGGGGGAGTTCTTGGGGCAGTCATTAAGGGTTGTCATAACTGCAGAAGAGTCCTAATAGCAGCCCCAAAACCGCAAAGTTTGAGTGATGTTTTAAGGATAATTTATGAGGCAAGTTAAGGTTTGATTTAGTCTATTTTTGTGAGTATATATGAGGTCTGTAATGAGGCTGTTATAAAGGGTGTATCTCAACAAAAAATAGACCAAATTTCTGAGGCACATTTGGACCTAGTTCTAGTAATTTTTTTTCTGATATTTCAAGAGGAATAAAAAAACTCATACAAGGAGATAAAAGAGAGACTAAAGATGCAGAAGAGAAAGGCTAAGGCTTTAGGTAATATACAGGAAAATTGTGGGGGAAAGCAAGTGCGATTGTTCCCCTTCATAAAATTGGAGTAAAAAACCCCCCATCTAGAACCCAAAAGGTCATGATGAGAATAGGGATATCTTGTGTAATGAACAAGGGTCTACATAAACAAGAAAAGATGAATTTGGCTTTGAATTTGAAACAGATCTGTAAAGATATGCTTAACGTTGAGGTGAGGAGACAGTGCCCTCGCGCGAAACCTTCCAAGTTTCTTCTGCTCTGAACACTGAACAGGCGGCTCCACGGACCACCAGGATAATAACTGTAACAAATTCTAGTTTCTAACTTTCTTCTGGTCTGAACGCGGCTCCACCACGGTCCACTAGCATCTCTTGCGACCTCCCCTCTTTCCAAATTTCGTTTGAGAAATAAACTCGAAAATTCAATATGTGTAAATCGGGCCTTGGGGATTTTAGTAGACTCTGTAGTTCTCACGAACGAACTAGACAAGTAACAAAGCTATGATGATGCCATACAATTTATACCAATTTATACCAGGTGAGAGGGCCAAAATGTAGCTACCCAGTGCCCATACCACAAAATCTGGGCTAATTAAACCATAAACCTCGATTTTACCAAATACCTGGGCGAAGAAGCTATCAAAAATTCCCATACTTCTAGAAATTTGGCTAATGGAAGCTTGTCCCTCCAAATTTTAGGGGAGAAATATATTTTTTTTTCCTCTATCTCCCCTAAAAACAAGGGCTAACCCTATACACGATTTTTCCCCTAAAATAAATTACGGGCTAATGATATAAGTTTTAAAAAATCACTCTAATACAAAAAATTCGCCCAATAAAAAATTGAAAGCCCCTAAATTTCGCCCATGGGCGAAATTTCTCCCCTAAAATCATCTATGGAGAAATTCGTCAGCAGTTAGATGACTTTGAGAAACACAACCTTTTTTCTTTAATGTCATGTCAACCTACATCCTTTAAGGAAGCAGTTAAGGAGCCACATTGGGTTCAATCCATGAACCAAGAAATTGACTCCATTTAGAAGAACAAGACATGGGATCTTGTTGATTTGCCAACTCACAAGGAGAGTATTGGTGTCAAGTGGGTTTACAAAACTAAACTCAATGAAAAAGGGAAGATCGAAAAACACAAGGCAAGACTTGTTGCCAAAGGCTTCTCACAACAACCAGATACTGATTATGGTGAAACTTTTGCTCTAGTAGCAAGATTAGACACTAGAAGGACTCTATTGGCCATAGCATCACAACACAAATGGCAAGTATACAAAATGGATGTCAAGTAAGCATTCCTGAATGGTTTCTTAGAAGAAGAAGTTTATGTTGATCAGCCACCTAGATTTGAAGTCCAAGAGCACCCAACCAAAGTATATCGGTTGAAGAAAGCCTTGTATGGCTTAAATCAAGCTCCAAGAGCTTGGTACAACAGAATTGACACTTATATGATCAAAAGTGGTTTCAGCAGAAGTCAAAATGAGCCAACTCTTTACACCAAAACAAATCAACACGGTAAAATTTTAATTGTATGTTTATATGTCGATGACATGATCTATACAGGAAATCTTGAGTTAATAAATTTTAAGCATGCCATGCAATCTGAACTTGAGATGATAGATCTTGGCATAATGAAATATTTTTTAGGGATTGAGGTTCATCAATCAGCCAAAGGAATTTTTGTCTGTCACCAAAAGTATGCAACAGACATCATCAAAAGATTTTGCATGGAAGAATGCAATCCAGCAGAATCTCCCATACCTTTAGGCACAAAGTTGAGCAAGAATGATGAAGGTCCTAGAGTGGACTTTACCATGTACAAAAGTTTAGTAGGCAGTTTCTTGTATCTTACAACAACTAGGCCTGACATTATGTATGCAACCAACCTTGTTTCCAGATTCATGGAATCCCCCAAAGATTCTCATTGGAAAATGGTGAAACAAATTCTGAGATATGTAGCAGGAACTCTGAATTTCGTCTTATGGTACACTAAATCTGATAGTAATCAACTTTCTGGTTACATAGACACTGATTTTGCAGGCAACCTAGATGACAGGAAAACCACATCTCGACATGTTTTTCAACTGGGCACAAACCTAATCTCATGGGCATCAAAGAAGTAGCCAATTGTATCAATATCTTCTATAGAGGCAGAGTATGTAGTTGCTACCTCAACTTCTTGTCAAGCTGTGTGGCTGGGAAGAATATTGAAAGATATGTCACATACAGAAAATGATCCAACTCCTATTTTTTGTGATAATACTTCTGCAATTGCTCTATCCAAAAATCATGTGTTTCGTAAGAAAAGAAAACACATTGACACTTGTTTTCATTTCATACGCGAGCTAGTCAATAATGGTGATATTGTACTACAATTCTATGGTTCTCGAGGTCAGCTTGTTGATATCTTTACAAAGCCACTGGGAAAATCGGTTTTTGATTTTCACTTAGGCATAATCAGTGGTGATGTTTGTAACTGTTGAGTTTAAGAGGGAGTGTTAAATATAATGTAACCTCAACAGTCTCACTGTACACTGCCAGCTCTACTTGACAACTGTACTTTCTATTTTTGTCTTGCTTGAGCCTATTTAGCTCAGCTATTTCCCTTTACATTGTAACTTCTTCATACATTTCAATATATTGTTCTATTCTTTTCTCTCTGTATTTCTCTTTGCTTCACAATTTATCACTTACTTCCACAATCAATGTTATGAATGAGGTAACACTGTACAAAGTTGAAAAAAAAATACCTTATTATATTAACCTATACAATAAAATTCAGTCTAAACAACATCAATAGAAAAAAATCCGCATCAAAAGTTACTGAAAGAACATGTTTTTGTCTCACACCAAAATGGGAAGTAGATGTAGCTTAGTTCTAGAGAAACCCGTTCGTGCCCATCAAAATGGGAAGTAGATGTAGCGGGCATGGTAAGATGATGTAGCGGGCATGGGAAGTAGATGTAGCTTAGTTCTAGAGAAATCCGTTCCTGCACAGAAGCGGGCATGGGAAGATGGAGTAGTACATTAACAAAATCGACCTCAAAAGTTATTGAGGCATGCTTTTGTCGGTCATCAAAATGAGAAGTAGATATAGATTAGTCCTAGACAAGACCATGTTTTTATCGGTCATCAAAATGAGAAGCAGATATAGCCTAGTTCTAAAGGAGTCCATTAGTGGAAAGAAAAATGGGAATACGGAGTTGTGCATTATCCAAACGGGAATGGACACCGTGGTATGGTGGTTCTGAAACATCTCTTGCAGTATAGCTATCCTGCATGGATATTACTTTCAGGTTGTTATAGCCTTGGCTATGTACCGTCTAGGATCATGCGTTAGTACAGATAACTATAACTACTTTGTTAGTATGTATGATTTTAGAGGTATGGCTTATCAACAAAGTCATTGAGTCATCAATGAGAAACATGTAAAGGTTTTCAAATTCATAGTTTAATATTTTTGTAACGATTATCATTTTTTATGATTTTCCCTTGATATAAAGACGAGAGATCTCTTTCAACTAAGTACCATTCGTTTGTCTATCATTGGCTCTTCTTTCCTTTTCCATGTTTCGTCATATCCATTCTTCCTAAAACTGTGAGGTAGATGATGTGAGTAGTCATGCAAAAATAATCCGAGTCATATTCCCCATGCTTTTTTTTGTCTGAAATTCTTCAAGTCTGAGTTATGAAGGTGTTAATCACTCGTAGTTTTGGAAAAGTAAATGATGTGAGTAGGCATGCAAATATCTATCAGGGTGTGTGGGTTTCTTGTAAAAACTTATGTATGAGGGCGCCATCCTCTTTCTCTGTAAGAGAGACATCTGGTCAGGATGCCATCTTATTTCCTATGTTAGCTATTAAAGTGATCAAAGAAATCATACGAGCATCTTTTCTTTAATGACCAAACAAAATTGATATCATTCATATAATTTATCTATTCCTTGGATTTTATTGTAAATGAATCCAGATAATGTTTTTCTTTCCTATAATGACCAAACACCAATTGATGTAATCCATATATTTTTCTGTTTATTGGATTTTATTGTAAATGAGTCTAGTTCTTGTTTTTCTAAACATTCTTTGTAAGGATCGCCTTGTTATAGGTCAAATAGGAAATCCAAACTTGCCAATATAAATGTCCGTGTCTCTCTATCAATTAGCTTTTCTATAACATTGAGTTATAGAAGACTGTTGAAACATTAATTACTCTTTCTCCTACTCATTAAATGAGGTTGGTTAAGATAAACTAGTTGAAACAAATCTTGAAATTTCTGGCAAAAATTTGTGGTCTTAGATGTAAATCTTTTCCATAGACAAACTGTATTTTCCAAGTGTTTAGTAATCCATGTTGAGTGAGGCCTAAGTACATTAGTGCAGTAGCATATGCAATAATTTATTATGTATTCATCTTATGTATAAGTCTGGATATGGAATCAAGCTGTGGAATTGACCATTAGGTAGATATGAGGGGGTAGGTGTACTTGAACCTAAGTTTGATGGTGAATTAGAGAAGTTGAATCAAGCTATGGACAACGTAAGTAAGAAGGTGCAGGGTGTACTCGTATCTAACCTTGATAGTGAATCAAAGACATTGGATCTTCTATTAAGGTGAAAATGTCAATGTGAGATGGAGTAATCTCGAAGTGTGAGTTGGTTGGGACCAAGTTATGACTAAATGAGTCTAATATGTTGATTAATCATGTACATGAAAAGGATTCCTAGAAAACTAAGAGTACCTTTGGCGGCCATGTAAGTGGGTACATGGATTTATTTTTATTATGACACCAATGATGAGGTGAAAAAAAAATTATTGAGTAATAATGAAGTTAAAAAAATAAAGAAGTAGAAGATAAAAGTGAAGAAAGCATGAAGAAATCCCAAACCAGTATATGCATTGTAAATTACTTTCTCCATCATGAGATTAGTGGTCATTTGAATACCATTTAAGTATTGTAATGGTTAAGGGTACATTGATGAAAAATATTGAGGATATGGTAAATTGGTTTAGTGTAAAGCTTAGAAAACCCATAAGATGATTAAGGTTGTAACTATTAGAATTTGTCTTCTCCCATGATCAGATTGGTGTTTTTGGGTTGTAGCTCCTATTGCTTATGTTTTTCAACTGTGCCTTTGTATTTGAAATTTGTACAGATAAAACAAGAAGAATGATGTAGAAGCATTATCTCTCAAGGTTTGTATGAGATCATTCTTCTCAAGATGGAATAACAACCAGATCTAATATTATGAGATAGAACATAGTGAAAGGGGGAGGAACATCAATCAACATCAAAATTCAAGTTATCAAAATTCAAGTTATCGATCAAGCTTTTGTTGTAGCAGAAGAAGTAAAAGATTTTGGAAGATAGTGTTGAAGCAAAAGAATATTGTTTAAGACATTGGCTCTGTAAGAAATGAAGAGCATAATCATAGTTGAAAAAGTGGATCCCACTATGTAGAAACACATGTGCATGATATAATTGGAGTTGATTTCAAAAGTTGAAAAGCCTACATGAGACTTAGACCATAAGGCTATCTTTTTTGCAAGTGCATAGACACATTGATGGTATTGTTAATCTTAATTAAAGGGGAGTGTTGAAACATTAATTATTCACCTCATTTAATAAGGTAGGTGAAGATAAACTAGTTGAAACAAATCTTGAAACTTAGTGATAGTTCATATCTAAGTTCTTCGAACTTCTTGATGGAGTTCTAGAAAGATATCCAAAAATTTGTTGATAGTCGAGATCTCTCATCATTCTATATAAATACATGTATTTCGTAATGAAGTATGTATACAAAGAATTATTAAAGAGTTGTAACTCTATTTGACTGTAAGTCTTCAAAGACACCCACAACATCTAAATGAGTTGAAAATTCAATGAAAAAATCACTTAGAATTTAGAACTATCAAATAGTTGACTCTGTTTGCCAAATACTTTTGCAAAATGGGCATACGAGAGCCCATTGTACTCACACAAATTCTTTCCTAATAGTTTACTAATTGAGCTCTTAAAATGGTTAGTAGACATTCATGTCTAATAGTTATAACAATATATTTTACATATTGCAACTTTTCTTTGCTAATTGAGCTCTTAAAATGGTTTCTACACATTTTTTCCTAATAGTAGTAACAATGGTCTTTACATATTCCAACTACACATTGAGAGATATATGATGACATTTTTGATAATACATATTAACTTTTTTACTAGATTTTCTTTGGAACAATCACAATATTTAGAAGATAATCTTAATAGTTTTGGGGTTGGAGAGTGGAAGTGATGGTTGGATAGATTTGTAAAGTTTTTATCATTTCTTGTGGCATCCATCTTTCTTCTTTTCTAGATGTTAAAATTTCAATTCTTATTTCGTTTAATATCACATAAACTATTTTTATATTTCCATGCAATTTGGAGTAGATATCATCCAAATTGTTAATGGGTATTGTATTAGCCACTTTAATATAGAATTAATTTATCCGCATTAACCCATCTGTCACATTGATAATGTCTTTAGTTAGTTAAAATCATTTATTGTTTTACTTTTTTGTTGTTAATATTTTTTTAAAATCATATATATATATATATATATAATTCTTAAACATATTCTTTGGAAAATTCTAAATTTTATGTATTGTGTCTCTTTCATAGAGGAATAATTATAATAGAGATAGATAGGAACACTACTTTTTATAATTATGGGAGGTACATGTGGTCATAGCCACTGGAATCACTGATGTTTCCTAGAAAGTAATTAATTAAAGTCTAATATGCATCCATCCATTATACCAAAGTCCAAAAAGTTTTTGGTTTCAGCTAGATTTTAGTGTATATCAATTATTATTATTTGTTAGCATATAATTATTTTAAGCATATGAATTATAGGTTTCAAGTATTTATACCTTCTTTTTATTGGGGTTAGTTAGATTTATTTTTATGTCAAAGGATTTCATTATTTTTTTTTTGTAGTGGTCAATTTTATTAATATTCACCTCTTTAAAATTATGGTTGATGGAATTTCCGCCCAAATTACAAGAGTTACTACGTGCTCTTATCTAATTCTTTTCTCATGATGGTGAAGCATTCTTATAATATTACAACATTAAACACTTTTTTTTTCTAGCTCCTATATTTTCTACCTCCAATATGGAGTTTCCTCTTAGATCTACTTCTACTTGCTCAAGTCTTTTATGTCTTCCATGGTGTTCCTCTTCAATTATTTTCCCATCACATTGGTTCAAGGTATTTAATAAACCTAATCTAATAACATATAATAAGTAAAAAATATGCCTAAAACTCATTCATTTTGGACATGCACACAATCTATAAAAATATAGTTAAATAAAGTAAAAATTCAATTAAATAGATTGTCTATCTTAACCTCATTTATTAATAGCATAAAACTATCACCTAGATTTGAGAGCTTGGCTATATTGTTTATCATGTTAAACCACATTGTTAATTATAGCATTCCTCTACATATCACATTTCCAATAATATGAAGCATGTACCGAGTATATACATATATTCTTTGTGAGAGATATGCATGTACATGAAATAAACAGTCTTAGGGGGTAATGTCTAGAGGAGATATTCTAAGTGTTTAATAGGCAATACAAAGGAACAAAAGATGTTGTAGATACTATTCAAATGCTAAACAATCAAGTTGATAGGATTTTATTAATTAATCTAAGTTGATTTGGTTGTAAAGTTGCCCAACATCTTAAGACTAGTCAATTTCAAGCTGTATAAATTTATCTAAACCTAAGACTAGTAACATGCATTTTGTTCTATACTATTTTGGAACAATAATAAAAATTAAAACAGACTTATCCCAACAATTAGAGTTAGTATTGTAAATAACAATTCTAACAACATTTATAATAGACCAGGATTGTTATGTGTTTTGTGTTTTAAATTTATGTGAGCATGTACACAGGATAAATGGGTGCGGCCATGGGTAAGATGGAGATGAAGAATATTTCTTATTTTCAGAAGGCCCTTCTAGCAAAATTTAGTTCGATGGTATTCACCACTGACAACCTATGGACTAGAGTGGTCAACCAAAAATATATCTTCACCGATTCACTTTTAGACTGGATTCGGAACCCTACCAAAAATATGCAAATTGCTCAATTATATGGAAGGCTACGGTAGAAGCCTTTGACGTAGTACGGGATGGGTTGACCTGGCTTATAGGGGATGGAACCAAGGTTCGATTAGGAGTGTATCCTTGGCCAAGCAGCCAGGGCCACCACATATTATCGCCGGATTTGGTCCAGGCCCTTCAGCATCAAGTTTATTTTCAGCTCAATCAAGTGGCCAGGCTTCGCTGGATGCCGTTGGACTGGAATGTGGACCTTGCGTTCCAATGGACAAATTATGTTCAAACCCTTAAAGAAGCACATATTGTAATAGTGCATCGTGAAGATGAATTTATCTAACAGCCATTTTCTTTTGGGTTTTATTTTACAAAATTGGGATACATTTTCCTAACCCCTATGGTGGTGGAAAAGAATGTGGAAGTTTCACTGTCCACATAAAGAAAGAATTTTCTTTTGGTGTATAATCATGAACAAAGTATCAACCTTGGACAGGATGAAAAAAAGACACTTGGAAGGGCATGGTTGGTGTTCTTATCTAGAGCAACCCAACATCTTTTCCTTCTTTTTGCTTTTGTGCTCTAGATTTGGCACGAAACATCATTGGTTGTGGGCCAGAACTTAAAGTGGGTTGGCCTGTATATAGAATAGGCTTGGAAGGATTGGTTTTTGGATAGATAAAAAGGGAGTGTAAAATATCTTATGCTTATAAGAGCCTGGGGGTTTGGATAGCCAAGAATTCAACCATATTCAAGATAAGAACTTCAAGCCAGATATTATTGCAGCCCAAAGACTCAATATTCTTTTCCGTTACCCACAAGAAAGAGAAGGGGGCTCTATGAGTGGTCCTCCCCCGGAGAAGATTGACCATTCTATCCCTTGGGATTTCTTGGATGGGGCATCACAAAATTCTATCCAATCTTGTGGAAGAGTGGTCGTCTTTTCCTTTCAGAATCCCACTTCTTCAAACTTACAATGGGCCTTGGGAATGATACAAATAACTATGCTGAAATCATGTATTTCAAAATTGTTCTTTTGTTTTCTAAATAAAAGGGAGTGACTTCCTTTCAAATCTTTTGGGATTCCATGTTGGCTATTAACTAGGAAAGAAAATCTCACGAATGTCACAACATTCAATTCTTTTATATTCTTGAAGAAGTTCATAGGTATTGAAACAAGGATGCAGATTCACTATCTAAAGCTATCTTATAGATGGCTTATGAGAAATGTTTCATTTCATAAGTCAAGAAGAGATAACACTATACATTGCATCACATAAATTTCAATGAAGACCTTCTTCTTCCAACATCTTAGAATTAATTGGATTTTCTCAACAATCTATGTTTACCATGTTCATGAATTCCTAATGATCAAAATTTCGAGTGGATATTTAAAGGGACTTTTTTATTATGTGTTGGTTCTTTACATTCTAGTTGTTTGGATGAATGTTTATCTTTAATTTTTGATGATCTACAGATTTTTTGGTGGTTTTGAGTACCCCTAGGTATTGTACAGTTATGAATGGAAGAAAATATATGGCAACATGTATTTTACATAATGTAAATTTTCTCTCTTTGGATGAAAAAAAAAGACAAAGATTGTTGTATAAGCATATTGTTGTATAGTTGGCTATTAAATTTGTGGTTTTGTTAGTTTTGTGGATATTATTCATGATTCTAAAGATTCATTTAAGGGTGAGATCAATTATGGGCATTTAACCAAGCATAACATTCCGAACAATTTATTAGGTGATAGATACCACCCAACAATCACTTAACCTATATTTAGAAACTTCAATTGGAAGATATACCCTATAAGTAAAACATGATCCAATCTTAAGGAAAACCTAAATTTTATAAGTTTTCAAGTGGACTATAGACAATTAATGAAATTAATAGTGAAAGGGGAAGGGGATGATCCATGTGATAACTCTCCAAGTACTATACCCACAAGCTATTTTTATATTTTTATTATCCATTTAGACTTTTTTAGACGTTCACTTTTAACAAGTCCCTATTATTTATGTTTCGTCACACTAGAAAATAAGAGAATTGACTTTTGAGTGAGGGTCATTGCTCAAGTTTTATTTTAACTTTGAATTTAATTTGTTCTTCACCTCTTGGCCTTTGTGGATTTATTTGATTTAGGACTTTAATTCTGATCTTTCCTTTTACCATTGAGAGATCATACATGAGGGAATGCAATTTTTTTATGTACATGGAGATTGTTCTGATGTTAATATAAACACCTAGTTGTATGATTCATATTAAGAAGGACACACTTATAAGAATAAAGATGTTCCCCAAGGTAATACTAAAATTGGAATGTTATGACATTCTAATCAAATTCTAAAGTTAGCCACATATTGATTACATGTTAGGAGTTTATATTTGTTGAAACACAACACTATGAGGGGGTGAATCAGTATATGAAACTTTTAACTACTTTTCACACTTTCATAGATTAACTAAATTAACTAAATAATATATATGTACTTCAATTAATTATTCATAAAGATGTATAACAAAAACTATATGAAGTAGATAATATATCATTCTTTTGTATATTTAATTTGAATGAACACAAACAAAATTAATCATTTAATATATTCAATTTCATGTGAATCCAACTTGTAGTTCTAAGATCCAAGTGAGAAATGAGGAATCCAATCCTCATAACAAGGAACAACTTGTTGATCTCATATCCAACTAAGATGTGAGGAATCCATTCCTCATGACAAGACTCAACTTGTAAACATGCACCTAGAATGAACTTTCATTGAATCCATTATATATATATATA
>CBVK0101753042.1:0-15192 GCA_900067695.1 Picea abies | reverse complement strand
AAGCCCCCCTTTACGCCATACCTTAATACAATGCAGTTTAATTAATATAAAGCGGACTTGTTATAACAAGTCCCTCCCTAGGTGCATTGGTCATTGCTCCTTTCCCAAGGAATTTATATACCCATAGGTCATGGGATCAAATCCCATGAGCTCCAAAATTTTAATCAACCACCAAATGATGGGGTTCAACGTGGCACCAAACAACTTGCCGAGAATGTGCCACTTGTCCACTTTTGATTGGATGTGTGAGTTGTCTAGTCACCCTATTATTGTGCTGCCACATGTTGCCACTTGTCTTTTCTAGGTTAGCACAATGAAATAGCTTGGTGATGTCATGGTGATGTCAGTATTGACTTTTTTCCAATTTGACCTTTGACTTTTTAGTTGTTTGATAATCTGATCAGAGTGTGATAACTATCCCATACGGAGGTCATTTTAGAAAGTAAATATATGGATAGAATCAGCGTGACGATCTGATCGCAATGGAATTTGTTTCATTCAATTTCAAAAACTTTCATTTTTGAGCATTTTATGGACCTAGGGAGCCTCCTAGATCATTCCTCCCCACTCAGAAGCTTTTGGACCACCAAAAGTATGCTTTTACTTAGGTAAGAAGTGAGGGTACTGCCTCCCCACTTGTCCTGTATCATCCTGCTTTCTTCTAGAACAATGATCACCTGACTAATCACAATAAACATAAAAATTGAGATAGCATTATTTATCAAAGTAATCATCTCATTTATCACACAATCATCTACATTCTTTGTCTTATTTTGCATACATACATCACTGAATAACAACAAAGTAAACACCAATACTGAGTATGTGAATGAAAATGAAAAAACATTCTTACCCTTTTGCAAAAGAACAGTAATCAAAGTATGCAGTTGAACCTCATGATGTACCTCTGGTGACACTTCACGACTGTTAGAAACATATTGAATCATCTCATTTTTATCATCACTAACTTATTGATTTACTACAAACACAAGTGTTAAGATTTTTCTTACATTTACCATTGTTTTTAACTTCCCTGTAGTTGGAACAGATCTGTCAGTTTTCATGCGATGAGCATGAACAATGTACTCTTTCCCATCTTTCTTGAAGCTATATTTAATTTTCTCCCCGTAGAATATGGATTTTCTATCATAAAGGTATGGGCTTCCCAAGGCAATTCCACATATGTCCAGTGGAACTATATCAAGCTCTACTTGATCAACATAATTATAAGTGATTGCAAACTTAATTTTACATTGCTTAGTTACTTGCAAATTATTATCACCACATATCCATCCCAATGGATATGGTCTAGGATGTGGCTTAGTTTCAAGTCCCAAGTTATTTACAACCTCTTTACTGATTAGATTGGCTTGTGATCCACTGTCTACAAGAGTATCAACTTTAACATTCTTTGTTATGACCCTTTTGTCGAAAAGTTCACTCCTTTTACACTCATCATTTACAACAACTAAATTAGAAGATCTAGTACTTGCAACTAGATTTATACCTCATATTCCCATAGCTACAATCTTTGTCTCGTCACCGAAGTCTGATCCAAGATCCTCTTGAATTGTCATAGTTATGGTGTTCTTCCTTCCCTGGTTGGCATACTTCTTTGGCTTCAAATCATGATGTAAGATCCAACAATGATCTTCATCATGGCCTACTTACTTGCAATGCTTGCAAGTAGGCTTCTCCTTTCTTGTTGTGGTTGTCTTCTTCTCTTTCTCTTTTCTTTTCCCTGAATACTTTCTTTACCAAGTATCTTTAGAAAAACTATCACCAACATTCCCTTTGATTGATTCAATGTGAATGGTTTGTACGCATACTTCATGAAAGTTATAAGTATTTAGCATAAGAACAGTGTGTTTGAAATAAGAATGTAAACCACCAATATATTTTAGTAGTGTCTCCTGTGTATATAAATGAATACCCAAATTTAATGTTTTCTTATGAAATATTTGAGTATATTCTTGTACACTTTGATTCCTAACTTTTCTTAAACTTTGGCAATTCATCATTTCATGTTGCATGTATGCTAATGGATAAAATTGTTTCTTCAAAGAAGTGATAAAATCATTCCAGGAAGAGATTGTTTCTTCAAAGCAGTGATAAAATCATTCCAGGAAGAGATTGTTTTACCATTTTTCTTGAGATCATCTTTAGTGTTGATTTCCCACCATATGAGAGTTGTGCCTCCCAATTTGAGACTTTCAAGTTGGATCTTTGTTTCAACATCGACAATCCTTTGTATCTTGCACTACACTTCTAACTATCTCACCGAGTTATCTAGCTTTCCTGCATCTAATTCACCATCATAAGTGGGTAATTGAAACTTTACATTTAACTTTAATAAAGGCATATTACAAGAATGATGAGATTTTTTAGGTTGATATCCTTGGAGGGATGTACACTTGGTTCACTTGTAGTTGACGAGGATGGAGGAGAAGAACATTCTGAAGGTTCACCACCTCCAACTCCTCCTTCTACTCTTGCTGGAGATTTACCTTCTTCAACCTTTGGATTTATTCGTTGTCCTCTTTCATGGTAAATTTCCTATACCATGGCTTTCATCAATTTAAATGTTACAAAGAAATCATCCGTAGATGCAAAATGACCTAGTTTTCTCGATGAAGACATCTCTTGTTAATGAGGTCTCATTTGAATCTCTGAATTAAGAGCCTCAACTTGGCCTTCTCCTTACTTGAGTTTTGCTTTGGTGAGCATTCAATGCTTGCAATTCCTCTCAAACCGTAAAAACCAAATCCGCTTATACCATAAATGTGATCAAAAAATGATATGTTTTACTCACAAATTACAAATTAAGTTTATTGTACTTTATGCATTCGATCGATAAGAATGTGAAATACATAAACTTTACTAATTGTTGCGGAATATCAATTATGGCTTCTACTTGTTGCTCATTAAGGATTAAAGAGTTCAACCATTATAAACCATGCTACAAATTAAGAGAAGATAACAACAAACAAGAAAGAGAAATAGAGACAAAAACTTTTTAATGTAGTTCACCAATCATTGGCTACATCTCTGGGCCCGCTTCCAAATTGAGGATCTCTTTATTGCTCTTCAAATGCTCAAGTTCTCTTTACATTGGCTCTTTTCTATTAAAAAACATCCTTCAAATCTTCTATGCAAGACCTCCTTGCTCAGATAAATGCATGCTTCCTCAAACTACTCTAAAAAAACAGACAAAAATGCCTCTCAAAGCATGAGAAATGGCCAAAAACACAAGTTGCTCCTCAAAATACCTCCATCAAAAAGTTAGCTCTCAAACTCAAAAATCCCGGTTTATATAGTTTTTAGGCTCACAGGAGGAAGTCCAAATTCCCCTAAGAATTTGGCCTCTTTTTGGGATCAAATCCCCCTTCAAATGGCCAAAAATATCCTATTACAGGCATAAATCAATTAAAATTTCAATAAACAAGGGTAAAAGCACACTTTTTAACATAAATATGGGCAAAATCCTCCAAAAATAGGCACAATGCACCCCCTATTGGTCATATGGGTACTAAGGTGGCCGCGCTGGCCCCTAGCCCTCAAACTTAGGTCACATCTGCAATTTTCATGGGACCACGCCCCTCATATTATGTCTAAACCTTTGGTTATGGCTCTGAGTTATATGGTGGAGGGTGGTGCTAAATGTGCATGTTGGTGGTTGTATGTCTGAGTCATGTGCAATGGGGGCGCCCAAATCTCGACCCTTTGATTTGAAAAGTGGCCCCTCCTAACAAATGGGGGCGCCCAAATCTCGACCCTTTGATTTAAAAAGTGGCCCCTCCTAACAGTTTCATCATCGGAGTAGCCCCCAATCCATGAGATAGTTTGTTGGTTGGGTGGTTAGACTAACATGCCATGCCACCTAGTTATATTCCGTTGACAAGAAACCACAGGCTGGGGCTTGGCCCCATCCCCACTTTGCGCCATACCTTAATACAATGCACTTTAATTAATATAAAGCATACTTATTATAACAAGTCCCTCCCTAGGCGCGTTGGTCATTGGTCCTTTCCCAAGGAATTTCTATACCCATAGGTCATGTGATCAAATCCCATGAGCTCCAAAGCTTGGATCAACCACCAAACGATGGGGTGTCACGTGGCAGCCCACGACTATGCCATGTGGCACCAAACAACTTGCCGAGAATGTGCCACTTGTCCACTTCTGATTTGTTTTGTCATCTGTCCACTGATCCCATTGTTGTGTTGCCACATGTTGCAACCTGTCTTTGCCACGTGCACAATGAAGTAGCTTGGTGTTCATCATTGGATTTTTGCGAGTTTAACCTACTTTTTAGTTGTTTGAGAATGGCATTTTAGCTGTTTGAGAATCTGGTGTGATAACTCTTGTATATGGAGTCCATTTGAAAAAGTAAAATGGAATTAGTTTCATTCAATTCCAAGAACTTACATTTTGAGCATTTTTTGGACCTTAGGATCCTCCTCGATCGCTTATGCATGAAGTTGTTTTTTCAATAGTCTAAATTTAAATAATATTGAACAAAATGAACTTCTTAAGAGAAAATTGAACAAGAACATAGTGATGGTTAAGATACTAACCTCAAAGATATTTTGTCCACTAGTCTCCATAGGCCCATAGTAGGTTTGTCTACATCTCAAGCATCTATGAGGTTCACATGGATGACTGTTATGTCCATGTTCCCTCTCCTCACTAAACTCTGTTATGCGGGTTGAAGCAGTGACCTACAGAGATAGTGCAATAAAGATGCAATGTTGCACTGGGATTTGGGTCAATGATGAAATAAATGGTTCTACCTATTGTAAGCTCTCTTCAATAGGAATATATTGGGTAAGGGGTTAGGCCTTATTAGTAAATTTTCAATGCCATTGGGATTTACATCCATAACCTATGACTAGTTTTTATTTTTATTTTTGCAAAACCAAGAAAGGAAATGACAAAAAATCAAAAATACCTTTCCTATGATGGACATGGTGGCAACATCCTAAGGCTTTCCTCCTTCTTTACTTGTCCTTTTTGGTTTTTCAATGAAAGAGAAAAAAACACACCTAGAGTTCTTTAAAAATAGACATAGTACACGTATTCCTAAAAATGTGTGTGCCATCCTAATAACACTTGCCTGTGAAAATATTAGTGAAGATTTGGGCTTTTCCAAACATATAGGATTAGAAACATCTGTTCTTACCCAAGAACACGCAAGTGTTCCTTTGACTGGGCATTCCTGCTGATCCGCTATTTTTGGACCACTAAATTCATCCACTAACCCTCATATTTTTGGACGATATCTCTTGTCGTCTATTCTTCTTGTTTCCAAACTTATTGTTTGGGTTTTCTTGACCTAGTTATTGTTGCGGATCATTTGGTTGAATAAATTCACTTGATGGTTTTGTGAAACTTCAACTCACCTATTTGGAAATGTGTTGTCGAATTTTGGATTTCTATGTTGGGATCCTTTGGTTGAATAAATTTACTTGATGGTTTTGTGGAACCTAAACTCATCGATTTGGAAATATGTAACCTCAACTCACCTATTTGGAAATATGTAGGTCGAATTTAGGATTTCGCAATAATGCGTGACTCTTCCAATAAATATGACCTTTGTATTTTTCCTCTATTAATTTAAGTTTCAACTTCCTCAAATAGGTATGGGTTTACTTGGTTGATAAAGGAATATTTGTTTTCATTTTTCTACATTTGCGAGGGAATTATAGTATTAAGATTGGTTATTCACTCTTGGAATGGTGAAATTCTATGTTGATACATGTGTGATTCAACTTTGTGTTTGGCATTCTTGTATATGGATGGAAAATGATGGCTCTCTATGAGATATTTGATGATCATATTTATTTCCACATACTTGAATGATAGGTCAATGAGCTCACTTCCTCATTTCATTCTCACTTAGAATTTTGGAAAAAAATGGAATGTAGTTTTGACCATAAAATTCACATTATTATGGGGATGATTCTCTTTCAGAATACTCAATTGGACATTTTGGAGGCAATAGTAAAGGAATTGCGTACAAAACAAGGATTACCCTCGAAAAAGAAACAAGGTGAGTTTTGAACAAGCATTTTGGAAGATAAATTTGGAAGCATGTTGAGTAGTTGAACTATGATAGTTATAAACAAAAATATGAAGTCCATTAGATTTTTATCTTGAATTTCATAAAGATAATGTTCATTCTCTCTATATAAACAAGTTTGTGTTGGGTTTTGTTGTTAAATCAATTTACTATATTCAAGTATAAAGAGAGTGTTTGAGCTCCATTTCCAAATTAATAGTAATTAATCCGTGAAACTAAATTATATCATATATATCATATTTCAAGAAGATTTACAGAAATTTATATAATGTTTTAGTAAGTTTGAGAAGACAATTTTCCCATATACATTTATCATGTTACATTCCCTAATACTTATATGGAAATGGCCTAAGTCATAGTTAAAATGAGTGTCATAGTTAAAGAATTAAAAAAATTGGAAATCTTAACTTAATGGGAATATAGAGAGTGTGATTCAAATAGTACTAAGTGATCCAAATGGTATTAAGGAATCCTAGAAAGATCCACATCTAATAAAATAACAACAATGCCTAAAAAAGAGAATTTCACTAATAGGAAAAATGGAATCCAATGTATAGCAAGAATCTTATGGTACGAATAAAGGACCTTGTATTGAACATAGTAAAAACAAATTAATCAATGAAAAATTATCAATAATCTACCAATAAACAAAAGAGCATTTCGCTAATAGGAAAAATGGAATTCAATACATTTTCATTTGTCTAAAAAAAGAAAAATGTAATACAATGTATAGCAAGAATCTTATCTTAGAAATGAAAATCTTTGTATTGGACATAGAAAAAACAAATTAGTGAATGAGAAATGATCACTAACCTACCAACATGAAGAGTAAGTTTTAAACTACTATCTATAAGTATCTATAAGTCTTGCTATAAAAACAATGTGGAAAATCCATATGTAAAAATCAAATAATAAAAGACAATAATAAATCCTTGCACATAACATAAAAAATAATAAATCATTCCACAAAACATGAAAAAGCATTGAAGATCCCACTAATGAAAAGGCATTAATAAATCCTTCCAGGCGACATAATACACAAAGCATTAGAAGTAAATTAAAAACAACTTGACAATAGAAATGGACTACATAATGGACTGCATAGACAATTAATATAACTAAGAAATGGACTACATAGACAATTAATATAACTAAATGGACAATTTAATATAACTAAGAAAAAAAAAAGTTTATCAACTAAGATGTTTTCTTAAACAATAACATGACGCAGAAATAAGTTTGGCAGCAACGGACAAACAGGACAATAATATATACCATTAATACCAGAGGTATTTGAAGTATATCCACGTAATTAATTAATATGAGGAGGAGTTTGAAGTTGAACAAAAACATGAGAGGTATTGAAGTATATCCACGTAATTAATGAATATGAGGAGTTTGAAGGTGAACAAAAACGTGGTACAAGTAATAACGAAATAGCAAAAGCCAACCGTAGAGATAAAAAAAACTCAAAATATGTGCTATGCCCAATGGGCAATAATAATAATGAAAAGTGATCAGCTTAAACATTAAAAATTGTTAAAACAATAAACCATTGACCTAATAAACAACAATAAACATCAAAAAATATTGAATTAGTGTATCCAATAACTTCATTATAATATTAAAACAAATTGTTTCTTTAACCAGGAATGAGGACATCGTCAACTAGACATAGCAGAATGGAATATTCGTTCATTTCCATAGAACCAGAAGAAGACCACTTTAGCACAAATCCAAATATCGTGGATGCATATTGCTACTTAAAAACATTACTAGGAAATATAATAGTTTATAAAGTATTTTGAAGCTGCAATGACCGCATAAGCATTTTCGTGATAAAAGCAACGTATTATTCGCTGCGTACTGGGTTATAGTTTTCTCTGATCGTGTCCTAGTCGAAAGAGATCTGCATATTGTTCATAGAATAAATCTGACTCCAGAACCTATCATTCATGATAATTTATGAGAACAATCATTCCCAGTTCCATCGCAAGAAGAATTCTCAGTGTCTCGAACAGCAGGCGAGGGCGGAACTACAGTCTGAAGTGCATTGCTCAAAATGGCTCGTATCAATTGGTTATGCAACCGAATATTCTCACGGCCAATTGTTGAGTAACAAAGATTTTCGAACTCGACTTTTCCCATCGTCCTGCTGGAAAAAAGCGTAGTTAGGAGTTCAAAATATCGATTGGCTGCATTTGTGCCAATCTTTTGCTCAATTTCTGCTTTCAACGCCAGAGTGTTTATACGGGAAGTTTGCTGTTCAGAAGTCATTTTGAATCGAAGTAGCAGCCCACAGTATAACCAAGATTACAGCACGTCCTTACTTCCACGATCAATGTTATGAATCAGGTGCCACTGTACAAAGTTGAAAAAAAATTACCTTATTATATTAACCTATACAATAAAATTCAGTCTAAACAAACAACATCAATAGAATAAAATCAGCATCAAAAGTTACTGAAAGAACATGGTTTTGTTTGTCATCAAAATGGGAAGTAGATGGATAGACACAGTTGTGTTCTATTTAATGACATTGTTTTGATTGCCTTGAAGACTATCAGTAGTGTTGGAAATGATTATCAGCCAAATGGATGATCAAAGGACAGAGATTTCCTAGACAAAAAATGGTTCAGAACATTTATTCTTCTAAGACTTATGTCTAGATTAGAAGAATGACTCTTGTGTCACTTTGTGGTGTGAGTGACTTATCCAGCATCATGTCTTACTCAGATGGAGTATGGTTTCAAAAGATGATGCAATTAATGACATTGATAGTGATGATGGTGCTCATGATCTAGCCATGAGATAGTCTATACAACTATGGCGATACTACCGAGTAAATCGTATGCTTGTGCTCAATACCATTACCTTCAAATACCTCCCTAGGTAGGAGGGAGTGTTGATATTATGGTAGCGAGTTATTTACCTCCATGTGTAAACCTCATGAGAATAGAATATTCTGGGAATCAAGAAGAAACCCTAATTAGTTGGCTAATAACCCTCTAACACAAGTGGGCTCAAGAGGATAGCTTGTATTAGGTTATTAACCTCCAACACAAGAAATCTACTAAAGGAAATATTATATACTAAGTAAATAGGAACCCAAAATGAAATAGTTTTCTAGTTTTAGTATAAATACCAAGAGAGTCCTCATTCTCACATCTAAGAAGTGCATAAGCAACACTTGGGCACACTTTGGCCAGTGCAAGTTTGGAGGAGAGATACCATTGCACCTATTGCAGCTAGCAGATTTATGTTTTGTCTTGGACTCTCTCTTGGTTATGTTTTGATGAGCTCTTGTTTGATGTGCTATTCTTAGAGAGGGATGCACCACCTCTGGTGTGGCTATCTAGCCTAGGGTTTTCTTCCGGAATGATTCTCTATCAAGGTTAAGATGCCTATGGTTGGGTAACCATAGTGATATTGTCTATGGTTAAATGAGCACATTCATCATATTCTAACAAAATACACATAGTCTTAGGGGGTAATGTCTAGAGAAGATATTCTAAGAGTTTAATAGGCAAAATAAAGGAACAAAAGATGTTGTATCTGCTATTCAAATGTTAAACTCTCAAGTTGATAGGATATTATTAATTAACCTAAGTCTATTTGGTTGTAAAGTTGCCCAAAACCCCAAGATAAATTTATCTAAACCTTGCTATCGGAGATTATACTATAACATATCTTTTAATACACTATTTTGGTTTTATTAGACATATCTACAACATAGTGAGACAATAAATATGAATGTGATTAGATATATCTACAACATAGTAAGGCAATAAATATGAATTAGTAATGGTCAATTAAATAACCAACCATCTAGTGAGTGGCCAATTGGATTGAGGAATCCATTCAATCACTAATGTAAGCAATCTGAAATTAAGTTTTAACAATTGACAATGTTCTGAAATTAAGTTTTAACAATTGACAATGTGCTTGGACTTCCAAAGAAAAGTTATCACATGCATTTTGTTCCATACTATTTTGGAACAGTAATAACAATTAAAGAAGACTTATCCCAACAATTGGAGTTAGCATTGTAAATGACAATTCTAACAACATTTATAAAATACAAACGTTGTTGTGTGTTTTAAATTTATATGAGCATGTATACAGGATAAATGGGTGCGGCCATGGGTAATATGGGGATGAAGAATATATTTTATTTTCAAAGGCCCTTGTAGCAAAATTTAGTTCGATCGTACTCACCACTGACAACCTATGGAACCTATGGAAGAGAGTGGTCAACCAAAAAGATATCTTCAAGGATTCACTTTTACACTGACAACCTATGGACGAGAGTGGTCTACCAAAAATATATATTCACGGATTCACTTTTAGACTGGATCGGGAACCCTACCAAAAAATCTGCAAATTGCTCAATTATATGGAAGGCTACCCTACAAGCCTTTGACGTAGTACGGGGTGGGTTGGCCTGGCTTATAGGGGATGGAACCAAGGTTCGATTAGGAGTGTATCCTTGGCCAACCAACCAGGGCCACCACATATTATCGCCGGATTTGGTCCAGGCCCTTCAGAATCAATTTTTCTTTCACCTCAATCAAGTGGCGAGGCTTGGCTGGATGCGGTTTGACTGGAATGCGGACCTTGCGTTCCAATGGACAAATTATGTGCAAGCCCTTAAAGAAGCACATATTGTAATAGTGGAGCGTGAAGATGAATTTATCTAATAGTCATCTCCTTATGGGTTTTATTCTACAAAATTGGGATACATTTTCCTAACCCCAGTGGTGGTGGAAAAGAATGTGGAAGCTTCAGTTTTCACATAAAGAAAGAATTTTCTTCTGGTGTATAATCAGGAATAAAGTATCAACCTTGGAGAGGATGAAAAACAACACTCGGAAGGGCATGGTTGGTGCTTTTATCTAGAGCAAGCAAAGAGGCAACTCAACATCTTTTTCTTCTTTTTGCTTTTGTCATCTAGATTTGGCATGAACCATCATTGGTTGTGGGCCAGAACTTATAGTGGGTTGGATCGTCTATACAATAGGTTTGGAAGGATTGGTTTTTGGATAGATAAAAAGGGAGAGTAATAGATCTTCTTCTTATAAGAGCTTGAGGGGTTTGGATAGCCAAGAATTCAACCATTTTCAAGATAACAACCTTAACACATATATTATTATAGCTGAAAGACTCAATATTCTTTTCCATTATCCAAAAGAAAAAGAAGGAGGGCCTATGAGGGGTTCTCCCTCAGAAAAGATTGACCATTCGATCTCTTGGGCTTTCTTCTATGGGGCATCACAAAATTCCATCCAATCTTGTGGAGGAGGGCCCTCCACTTCTTCAAATTTACAATGGGCTTTGGGAATGGTACAAATAACTATGTTGAAATCATGTCTTTCAAAGGTCTTCTTTTGTTTTCTAAAGAAAAGGGATTGACTTCCTTTCAAATCTTTTGGGATTCCATGTTGGCTATTAACTAGGAAAGAAAATCTTAAGAATGTCACAACATTCAACTATTTTATATTCTTGAAGAAGTTCATAGGTATTGGAACAAGGATGGAGACTCACTATCTAAAGCTATCTTATAGATGGCTTATGAGAAATGCCTCAAGATATACCACTATGCATTGTATCACATAACTTTCAAAGAAGACATTCCTCTTCCAAGATCTTAGAATTAATTGGGTTTTCTCAACAATCTATGTTTACCATGTTCATGAATTCCTAATGATCAAAATTTTGAGTGGATATTTAAAGGGACTTTTTTATTATGTGTTGGATCCTTACACTCTAGTTGTTTGGATGAATGCTTATCTCTACTTTTTGATGATCTACAGAGTTTTTGTGGTTTTGAGTAACCCTAGGTATTGCAGAGTTATGAGTGAATGAAATCATATAGCAACATGTATTTTACATAATGTAAATTTTATCTCTTTGGATGAAAAAAAAGACAAAGATTGTTGTATAGACATATTGTTGTATAGTTGGCTATTAAATTTATCTTTTTGTTAGTCTTGCGGATATCATTCATGATTCTAACGATTCATTTAAAGGGTGAGATGCATTTAACCAAGCATAACATTCCCAACAATTTATTAGGTGATAAATACCACCCAACATTCATTTATTAGGTGGAAACTTCAATTTGAAGATATATCCTATAAGTAAATACATGATCCAAAGAAAACACACAAGAATATCAATAAACACATGATTCAAAGGAAACACACAACAATATCACTCACAAATTGGAAGATATACCTTATAAGTAAATACATGAATAAAAAAAAACACACAACAATATCAGTAAACACATGATCCAAAGCAAACACAAAACAATATCACTCACAATTGAAACAGAGATTTTAAAGTGGAAATCCAAATGGAAATTCGTATCTCTCATACAGTCTCTACTATAAAATTTGAACCTGTAGTGCTAGAAATAGTCTTAAGAATTATTAAATGAGTTATTAAGCATCGCTTAACTAAGTCATTCCTCCCTCTAAGCTTGAAGTTAATAATATCTAGTCCTATCAATAATAATTAGTTTGGAAGCAAAGAGTAAACAAAAAAAAACTATAACTAGTTAATTTGAAATGCCTTTCAAAAATCAAACTATGAGTTCAAGTTCCCAAATCTTGATAAGAAAAAGTATTATGGTAATCTCTAGATGCAAGTACTCTCGAGGCTGACTATCTGTCTGCCCCCAAATACCACAGTATTTTTCCCAACAGTCACCTATGTAATTTTTCTATGTCTGCCCCCAAATACCACAGTATTTTTCCCAACAGTCACCTATGTAATTTTTCTAAGTAAGACCTCTAAATTTACCATTTCACATTTAGCCACCAGTCATAATAGTAGTAAGTTGAACGGCACTAGACAAAAGTAACAATGGCTAGACAAAGGCCAAAACTCAAGTATTCAATTTAAAATTGTCGCTTTAAAGTCCATGTCACATATCGATATTTCATTTTTAGGGTTCGCAGAAGATATGAACTCGATAGTCAAGTTTCGGACCAGTTAGAATTCTTCTGGAGGTGGAAATAATGACGGATCCATAATGGCTAATATTTCATTTTTAGGGTTCGCGGAGGATATGAACTCGATAGTCAAGTTTCGGACCAGTTAGAATTCTTCTCGAGATGGAAATAATGACGGATCCATAATGCTAATAAATGAGAGGGAACCAAGGAAAAGTAAAATCCACATAGATGAGAAAATCCGCAACAAACCTACATATCACTCGAAAAGTCTGAACCCCGTGGTTTTAATAATATATGCAGATCTAATTCACAATAAGTCTAACACAAGGCCCACCAGATTGCAATTAATAGCAAATGTTGCTATCGTTTGGATGAGGAGACAACGAATGATTTCTCCAATACAGACTTTCAATCGCCACAAAATTGTTGTGAATAAATTAGTTAGTTAATGGATACTATGGTTTTATGACTTATTGGGTGTAGATTGAAAAATAAAGGTGAAACTCTCATTGAGTTATTGGGTCAAATTATATATGGGGTATTGTCTACATATACTACCTCCTTTTGGATTTGAGCTTGTGATCTTTTAAGAGAAAACATATGTTTTTAATCATTAAGCCCACTGAGGTTGTATGTGTTTTTACAATAAAATATGAATTTTTCTCTTTAGAAAGGATAACTTGTTTCCTTTTAAAAGGAAACACATGTTCTTAACCATTAGGCCCACTCAAGTTATATGTGCTTTTACAATAAAATATGAATTTTCACCTTTAGAAAGGATCAAACCATATGCAGTAACAAACAAAATAATATTTAAACTATACTTTAACAATAAAATATGGATTTTCATCTTTAGAAAACGTCAAAACATAATAAAATAAATCTCCAAGAGGTGTGCCCCTTTAGAAGTTGTAACAAATGGTCAAGTAGTCCATGTGTGTATCTTTAGAAAAGGTTACTCGATAAAAAAGTAAATGTTCAAAAGGTGCAAAAATGGTGAAGTAGTCTATGTGTGAGTGCGTGCACATTTCTCAAGAAAATAATCCATGTGTCAAGGAATACTCTCTATGTTATGATCATGTACATGTGTTTAAAAACAAGAGAGGGCAATCCATGTGTCCATGATGATGGGTTTAACCCCATAAACAAGTATTAATATGTAATCATGAGTAACAATTTCCTATTAAACATAATAATTTAAATTAATTTTGACATTCGCTTAAATATTATATAAGGGAATATTATTAATAATTTTAAATGAATTTAATTTTAAGCAAAACCAACATTTTCTAAGTTTTCAAGTGAACTATAGAGAATTAATGAAATTAATAGCAAAAGGGGAAGGGGATGATCCATGTGATAACTCTCCATGTGATAACTCTCGAGGTACTTTATCCCCAAAGATCATTTTTTGTTTTGTTTTTTGTAGCTTTCGCTTTATTTTAGCTATGTTTTTTTATAGTTGTCTTCTATAGGAATATTTTCATCTAGTTATCTCACAATACCTATTTTTATTTATTTATTACCCCTTTAGACTTTTTTAGATGTCCACTTCATTGATCAAGTCCCTATTATCTATATTTCTTCACACTAGAAAATAAGGGTATTGACTTTTGAATGAGGGTTATTGCTTAAGTTTGATTTTTTCTTTGAATTGACTTTGTTTTTCACAGCTTAGCCTTTGTGGTTTATTTGATTTAGGACTTTAATTCTGATCTTTCCTTTTAACCATTGAGACATCATACATGAGGGCATGCAATTTTTTTATGTACATGGAGATTGTTCTAATGTTAATCCAAACACCTAGTAGTATAAGACATCTTAACAAGGACACACTTATAAGAATAAATATGTTCCCCAAGGCAATACTAAAATTGAAATGTTATGACATTCTAATCAAAGACAAAAGTTAGCCACATCTTGAGGACATGTTAGGAGCTTACATTTGTTGAAACACAACACTATGAAGGTGTGAATCAATATATGAAACTTTTGACTACTTTTCAAACTTTCATAGATTAACTAAATTAACTCGATATGATATATGTACTTCAATTAATTATTCATAAACATGTATAACACAAACTGTATGAAGTATATAAAATAACATTTTTTTATATATTTAACTTGAAGTGAGATCGGAAGAGC
>CBVK0101753040.1:0-10016 GCA_900067695.1 Picea abies | reverse complement strand
CAACACTAAAGGATCGTTGGAGAAGTTCATTAGTACCTTAGGAATTTTTTTGAAGAGTTTCCTAAAGATGGTCAAAGATGAAAAGGAATTGCATACATTATTCTCTATGATCTATCAATGTACTCAAGGAAAGGAAATCCCTATTGAAAATAAAGTAGTTAACCAACTACTGCACAAGAAAAGAACCAATGGAGAATTTAGGTTCAACGTGTAAATTGGAGAATATGATATATACAATGTGATCTTAGAATTGGGGTCCGATGTGAATGTGTTACCTAAGAAGACATGGGAAATTATGGGAAAACCCAAGTTAGTTTGGTCACCCATTCAATTGAGATTAGAAAACTAGTACAAGATCGTACCTATTGCTATATTAACATGAATACCTGTGAATATAAATGGAGTGTGCAATGTCACAAACTTTGAAGTTATTAAGATTGTGGATTAAAACCAACCATACCTAGCATTAATGGGACTAGAATGGGAATTCTATAACCAAACCATTATCATTATGAAAAGGAGAGAGATGATATTTGAAGTAGGAGGGATGAAATTTACTGCACCATTGGGCCCAAAAGAAGGAAGGAGGTACGTAGAACCTGCAAAGGGATATGAAATTGACAACATGTATAACATGACTATGAGGATGGACGACTATGTGAACCCCACTACATAAGTTCTGTTATGATGGAGAAACATCATTTCATGTACATTAGACTTAGAAGTAGGTTTGGAAAATTTGCAGCAGAGAATGCATGAAGTTTCAACACAACGATGCACACGCATGACCAAATTAGTACACTAGATTGGAATAGAACAATGAAACCCACCTAAGTATGACAATTGGATAGATATAAAGACATTTGTATAGAAATTGGACTAGCACTAGACAGTGTACTAAAAGCCACCCCAGCTAGATGGTGGGTGCCACACAAAGAAAACATAGAATACATCAAACAGTGTAGGAAACTAATATAAGTGATTCAATACTGATGAGGAAGACATGACACAAAAGTATATCAGGGAGGTAAACCCAACATATCCTCTTGTGTACTATGAAAAATCATGGAATTCAGTACCAAGGATGGAATGGACACACAAGTTCATACA
The DNA here is from genome assembly GCA_900067695.1 of Picea abies. NCBI lineage: Eukaryota > Viridiplantae > Streptophyta > Pinopsida > Pinales > Pinaceae > Picea > Picea abies. Next base: position 8,906 of record CBVK0101753040.1, on the reverse strand, counting down.
TACCCTTGACACTATCCCAAGGAACTGGTACCTAGAACTGGAAATGCGTAGAAACATAAAAAAATTATATTATTTAACTCAAAGATTCCAAGTAGCATTCATCTTTAACAACAAGTCTCCCCTAATAAGTACATTGCTACATGTGATTAAACAAAAAATCTTCACCAAAGAAGAAACAATGGAAGTAATATTTGTATGCAACAGACATACAACCTCTATGATAGTCCACAAGTTATTGGAATGCCACAATGTGAAATAGGAGAATCATGATGACGAAGAACCCCACAATATCCAAGTACTAAAATTAGAGGGGGAATGAATAGTAGAGGTCCCAACGCTGAAATATACAACATATGCATAGCTAGTCAAGCAAAAAATAATAATATCGGGACAGAGGAAAGCCCTAAGTTTGCATAGATAGGAGATTGTTGGGATGAGGAAACTGTAGAAAAGATAGTATATCTACTTCGTGAATACCAAAACCTATTCCCAACTACATTCTCAAAGATGAAAGAGATATCGAGCGATCTAGGGGAGATGAAAATCCCACTAAAACCATGCACTAAACCAGTGAAACAAAGACCATACCAATTGAACCCAAGATAAAAATCAAAGGAAAAGGAGGAAATCGATCACATGCTAAAGGCAGGAAGCATCGAAATGGTTGAATAATCAGAATGGATAAGTCTCGTGGTAGTGCATGACAACAAAACAAGGGGTATAAGAATCTGCGTCGACTTGAGGAAACTGAATCATTCACGCTTGCATGATCCATTCCCAACACCATTTACAGATGAAGTATTGGAAAACGTAGGAGGACAAGAAGCCTATTCATTGACATATGGTTTATCATGCTACCATCATATAAGAATTGCGAAAGAAGATACACATAAAAATACATTTAAGATAGAATGAGAAATATTTCAATACACAGTGATGTCGTTTGGGTTAAAGAATGCACCTACAATATTTTCAAGAGTAGTTTTCGCAGTGTTTGAGAAGTTTATTCATAAGTTTCTCAAGGTCTACTTGGATGCCTCGAATATATTTATCCTGTTACAGGATCATTTTGAATTGCTAAGATTGATGTTGGATAAGTGTAGAAAACATTATATATCCTTAAACTTAAAGAATTCTATTTTTTGTGCGTCGTTTGGAATATTATTGGGACAAATGGTATGCAAATAAGTTCTAATAGTTGATCCTACAAAGATTGGAGTTGTTTTGGACTTACAACCACTCGCATCATTCAAAAATTTGCGCCCAACATTGGGTCACACAAGGTATTACAAGAAACTTATCAAAGGATACACACAGATTACAGTACAAGTGGATAAATTATTGAAAAAAAAAAACAATGCTCAAGTGGAATGACAATTTTCAGAAAGGACTGGACACATTGAAAAAAAATTTAGTAACTACGTCGATCTTAATTTTCCCAGACTGGAACAAGGACTTTCATGTGCATGTGGATGCCTGATTAATATCATTGGGCGCAATCTTGTCATAGCAAGGTAAGGGAGACATAGATCACCCAATCGATTTTGCAAGAAGGAACCTATCAACAACGGAAAAAAAATATACCACAAAAGAACATGAGGGATTGGCTATGGTATATGCACTACAAAAGTTCAAACACTACTTGTTAGGCTCACACTTTATGATGTACACTAATCATTTTGTGTTGAGATATCTGGTCAAATATTCAATGTTGGGGGGAAGGATTTGAATATGGATCTTATTATTCCTAGAATATGACTTTGTAGTAGTAGTAAAATGAGGTAAACTCAATGCAGTACCATATCACTTATCACACATACTATCGGGAGAAGAGGTAGGAAACCTGGATGACAACTTGCCTGATGCAAAACTATTCTCGGTTAATATTGTGGATGATTATTTTACAAACATTGTAAAGTTATTAAGTACAGGGATGTCCCCCTCAGACATGAGTGTTGTGCTGCAGACTACCAATTAATTGTAGAAAGATTATATAAACTAGGTGTAGATGAAATATTACGATGTTGTGTGGTCAAACATGAAAGATCAATTATATTTGCAGAAGCACATGAAGAGATAACATGTTGAAATTATGCAGGTAAAGATACTACACATAAGATCTTATGTGCAGGACTATGGTAGCCTACACTCCATATGGATGCAAAGGAATATTCTTAGACATGTGATGTTTGTCAAAGGGTCGGAAATCCCTCTATAATGGATGAGATGCCATTGAATCCACAAGTTACATTACATTTTTTTTATAAGTGGGATATATAATTTATTGGAAAAATCAACCCACCAACAAGACAATCAAGGTTGAGGTACATTATTACAACCACAAAGTATCTAACTCGATGGGAAGAAGTTGCACCAGTTACAGATTGCAACATAGAAACTACTGTGTACTTTTTTTTTGAGAATATAGTAACTCGATTTGGATGTCCAAGAACATTGATGACTCATCAAGGGACACACTTCATCAATAAGACCATAACAAATTTGACTGAAGAATTCCAAATTAACCATCAGAAGAGTACACAATACCAACCAAAAGAGAATGACACAGTGGAAGCATTCAACAAAATCCTAGAGAATGCACTCACAAAAATATGCAACGTGGGAAAAGATGAATAGGACTTAAGAATTCATGTTGTACTATGGGAATACAAGAAAACCTACAAGATATTTCTAGGGAAAACACGTTTCAGTTTGGTATACAGGAAGGAGGCAGTAATTTCGCTGGAGTTTATTGTACCGAGCCTGCATGTTGGAACTATCATAGATCTTTCATATTCGGGTGAAATACAGGAACACTCATCACAACTAGTAAAGCTTGAGGATGATAGATTGATCACATGTAAGTTCAAAAGGAAAATAAAAAAGAATGGCATGATAAACATATTAAGTTGAAAAAATTCCAAGTAGGTGACTTGGTACTACTATATCATAGAAAATTTATGCAGCACCCAAGGAAGTTTCCTATGCACTAGTTAGGACCATATGTAATCAATAAGGTGATAGAGGCAGGTGATGCATAGTTGAAAATACTTAATGGAGAAGAATTGAAAGGAAGGGTGAATGACATTTGAATAAAATATATATCAAAAGGGACGAAAATATGCACAATAGGATGAAATGCACAAAAAAATAAGAAAAAAGAGAATGCGCACACACAGAATGATAATGGGAACCATGTAGAGAGGTGTGACTATGCCAACCAAGGAGACCCAACGTAAAATCGATAAAATGTGTAGTAGTAATGGAACTGTCCCACATGACAAGACTGCTGAAAGTATGAAAAGGGAGGAAACAACAGTTATGGGTAGATAAGGACAAGTCATAAAATGGCCACCATAATACGACATAAACCCACCATCAAGACAAGTCATAAAGCATAAAGCACCATTAACCCAAAAACTTGTCACGCTTTAGGCAGATGAGACATGAGGGAAGGCATGAAGACCAATCCACAAATGGAGAAAGGGTATAAAAGTAATCAGGCCTACCAAACGTGGCCTATTGTTACTTAGCATTGTAGGAATAATATATAGAAAAGAGCTAGATCAAGATAGAGAGCTACAACACCTATCAAAGACGAGTTCACTATGGAAATGGTGCCACCAAGAGCCACAGGAGAATGAATAGCGGTACCAAGGAAGAGTCGCAACATAGCTCTAGGTGTCGAACCATAGATTGAGAAAACCCTTAGTGCATCCTCATTAGATCCGAGGTTTCCTTGTGACTACATACTGCCTATAAAAGATGACGCCCCACCCGTCACACTGCAGAATACCCTAGACTATATGTTGGTGACCCCAGACATTCCATAAGAATTCATCCTTGACGAAGACATGGTGGGGAAGGTACCCCAATTGAAATATGTTAACCATGAAATTACAAATGTGGCAAAGTTCCATGAACTTGCACCCCACGAATACCTGGAACTCAAAGTAGATCCACTTACACAACAAAGCATACCAATAGCCAAGGTTTTGGCCATAGGATTGGAGCTAGAAGACCTCCTCAACCTGTTTGACATCCCACATTTCGTACTTAGCGATGAAGTCAGTGCATGCATTAAAATCCTCCTATCCTGCATGCATGGGGGTTACATGTGGATGAATAGGCCAATTTATATTGACATGGACTTGATAGAAATAATCATTGGGCTTCAAACCTAGGGGGAATACCTTGCTTTATTATTTGTAGACAAAAAAATAGATAGATCACAGTCAATGAATTTTCTCACGGTTAGAGGGGTGCGCATCTTGCATGTGCCAACTGTATGCGACCCAACCATTCTAATAGTGACACAGATGTTGGCATGCAATCTACTACGAAAGTACATGAAATATCAAGTACGAGCATCGGTAATGGATGCAAAATAAAAATATGTAGAACACACTTCAATGAGATGGGCACCATTGATACTAAACCAGTTCCTATTGTATTGTGTAGAAGCCCAAGATAAGGGAATGGAGTTTCACTACCCTTGGCTCCTGATTCTAATTTCCTTCACAACATGGGGAGATCCGCAAGACACACAATCCCTAGGGATGAGAGGGAATCCATGCATAGCAACAAGCTACCATAATTTCTTATTTTCAAAAATCAAGAGGAAATAGATGGAAAATAACATAGGATTATTTATCTATGACGAAATGATTCAACATTGTATTTGGAACACACCATCCATATCACCACTGGTGGGCATATGGACTAGTTGGGGAGTTTTACATAGACATGAATCACATGTATATAAAAGCCAAAAAAGGATTCAAGGGTGGAGTGGGTCCAAACAAAGTAAAATATTATGGAAAATTACATCCAGCTAGTCATGTAGGATTGGGAACCATACTGGAAGGTCCCCACACAAGGGGATTTGACATTGCAAGGGGGAAACACTGAGGTGACACAACACATAGATGTAGAGGTGGACCCTCCAAGGAATGGAAACCAACAAAGGAAATGGCACAAAGGACACACCCGGAATAGGACCAACAAACCAACCTCCACAACCTCCACTTGAAGAAATGACAGGACTAAAGGACAGGTTAATCTGCATGGAAGAAGACAAAGGCCCAAAAGACACCATCCATCTACACACTAATATATGATGACATGGAAAGAATTGGCTACCGACTAAGGGATGCCACTGAGGAATTCCTCGAAGAGATCACAAATAAATAAGAACTACAAATGAAGTTGCAGGACCAACGTTTGATGTTACAACAGTTATTGGAAACAATCCAAATCACACCTTCGCAAGAACCCGACACAAGACAATAAGGAATAACAGAGGAAGTATGGACTGCAGTATCAACACAACTAACAATAAAGTGTTGAGTGATCAAGATCCTAGTAGAGATAATCGAGCTACCCAACCCTGAAGCACAAGAGAAGCTGCAAGGACTAAGTCACATGAACCTAGTCATGTCATAGATTCTTATAGAACTATTATATGGTTTTCACACAAGGATCACATAGGAATTGCATCTTTGATAAGACATTGAAACTAGTGAGTTAAATAAAGAAGAAGTTGAGAATACAAAACTATAGAAGTAATGTACCATTGCAATACATGAAAAGTGTGCGGTAGAACAAGTGGAACTCACAGTTAAAGAGAAGAGTGAGGTAGAAGTCAGGTCCGAGAAATCCTTAAAAGATAAGGAAGAGGAAACAAAAAAGGCCGAGAGAGCCTTGAAGGAAAATGATGAAGTTGAACGATTGATAGAGAAAATCCAAGCGACAATCCATAACTTATTCAAAGAAGTCCTAGAAGTACCATTGGTAGTAAAAGCCACAATAGAAGAGAAGGTATCCAAGATAAGTGCATTCATCAAAGGACTCTGGAAAAGATCATCGAGTTGGAACTGCACACAATCCTTGGGACACCACCAAAAGAAATAGAACAAAGAGAATGGACAACTTAAACATCAGTGGTAAAGACCAAGAGCTTAGACTAGGAATGCATAAATATGTGCGATGAAGGAACACACATTTGGATAGAAATTAATACCAACCCAAAGTTGCAAGCAATGGAAGAGAAAATAAGGATTATGCAGGAACAAGTGCACCGGGCCAACGAGCACGTAAATACTCTACCACCAGCAGAAAGAATGACAACACCCAGCCACAAGTGAGTGTTGGGGGCTTGTTGGGAAGGAAGTTTTGGAGATAGAATAGTGAGAAGAAAAGAGGTACACGAAAAGACTAGGAAGGGAAAAGGAAAAATAATACAAAGAAGATCAATAATGTCAATAAATAAGAGAGAGGAAAGAGGAGAAGACGAAGGACAAGAAAGAATAGCTACTGCAAAATCTAGAAAAACCAACCGAGTTGTTCCTAGCTGCACACGCATTGTAGCCAACTCACAATCACAATAAGGTGTCAAAAGTCTCTAATCATAATGTATAAATATGTAAAGGGTTCCACGAGGCCAAAGAGACACAGAGAGCCCCAAGAGGAGAGACAAGCCGAAAAGAAATAGATACATGAAGAGAGAGAGTTTCTGAGTAAAGAACAATGTAAAATAAGCTACATATGTGAGGAGGATTGTTTGCTAAGAATCCATTATAGCATAGAGCGCAACTAACATACTTGAATATAATAAAGATGTCGACCTTTTGTGGATGAACTTCAACCCATGGTCTTGACTCTACCTGTGAGCGCACCAAAAATAAGGAAACTGAATTTTGTAAGTAATAAGACTTCACCATAGTGTATTTATTGTTGGAAAGTATATTGGGAGGTTAAAATGCATAATTTGCACTGGTGTGTACCTAGTCATACATTGTTGCAGAGAGAGATTTCTTCAGAGGTTCGCATGAAAGGTTCATGAAATCGCGTGGATAAAGATGTTGTTGTGGGACAAGTGCATGATGGCAATGGAGTATGATTGCTAGGGGATTCACGCACAATGGAGTATGATTGTTAGGGGATTCACGCACATAGGGGAACCAGGGGATAACAAGAGGGTCGTATGAAGGTAGGAAAGAGTGAAGGAAAAAATGAAGAAGGAAGAGAGGTACTTAGGATATAGAGAACCAAAGAGGATTTATCAGAAGAAAACGAGTTTGGAGTATTGCACAGCGGAAGGAGGTACAAGAGGAAAAAGACTAGTAAAGAAAAGAGAATTGTATAGTGATATCATGGGCGAAGCAATGGAACATCTATTTATAGAAGATAATTATTGAAACATCTATTTATAGACGATAATTATTGATAGAAGAGTGTCTGCTCTTGAAAAGTAAGATTCAGTGATAATTGCTAACCGTTTTCATTGTAGTGGGACAGATTATCGCTGCTCAACTTTTTTCATTGTAGTGATAATTGCTAACCGTTTTCATTGTAGTGGGACAGATTACTGCTGCTCTTGAAAAGTAAGAAGAGAGGGGATTTGCGCTCGCAATATGGAATCTCAACTTCAACTACAACTTCTGTTGTTCTTGATTCTGCTGGTCTGTCCGAGCGATATGGCTCAGGCAACCCTGTTACTAGGTAAACACTTCTGATTGTATTCCGTTTTCTATATGCGTAATATATATGCTTTTTATGTTGTATCGGATTGTGGAATGCTGGTTCATGCTAATAGTTTGCGTTGTTTTTGATTCTGTTGCAGAGAGTGTTAATCAAACAGCCGGCCACTGTAACTTGAACGACTTCGCATGGAATATCACGAAACCTGTAGAGAAAGAGTGGATAGAATGGGTCCATATTGGTGTGAGAAATAGGTGTATATATTGCGATGCGAAGGACGTGAATTTGGCGCTGCTGACTGCTGATCACACCCGTGACAATGTTGCTCTGAAGCAGCCCATTCCGGCGGGCAAATCCCAGATTTTTCGTTATCGTCGACGAAGTGCAGATTGTCAACTGCCGCCCATAGCCAGGACCGTAATATGCCAATTTTCGCCAAAGTGTGACAACTCGAGTTTTCGTATAGGCCGTAACCTCCCTAATAAAATATATTGTTCGCGAAGATTTTGTTTCATTTGTTTTGTTTGAATATTATCGGCCAAAGCTTCTTTCATTTTCAAGCCACGGTGTATAAGACATGCATTACATTCTATTCCATGCTGTAACTGTATGGTGTATTATACATGGAAGCATTCCATTTTCAGGCCACGGTATATTAGACATGCATTCCATTCTATTCCATGCTGTACGTGGTCGTACTTCTTAAAGTACATCATAATCCATGGATCCGTTGCTTCAATTCTGACAGGACAGTATATAGAGTATGATAAAAATTTTCTTTGTGAAAATAAGATAGTAAAGACACTTTATACTGTTTATCAAATTACAATCAATTAAGCTTAGTTTTAGTCTTGAGAGTTAGGTAAAAAAACATATATTTTTTATGGTGAAAATAAGATAATAAAGACACTTTATACTGTTTATTAAATTATAATCAATTAAGTTTAGTTTTAGTCTTGAGAGTTAGGTAAAAAAACATATATTTTTTTATGGAGTAAGTTAACTTTGAGCAAAGAGACTTGGTTTTCAGGTTAAAAAAAAAAAAAGTTTAAATCTTGTCATGTTTTCAGAGGTAGTCTAAGTTTAACATGGATCAAAGTTTCATTCTTTTCAAAACTTTACTCCAGGGGCTTTGCCCCATTTTAGATCAACCCAGATACTCAAAAAATCCATTAATGTTGTGGATTGGCCTAAAAAAATTACTCTGGAGTTAACCCACTCTTTTTTTTATACATCATATTTTTTAAATAAATCCCTTGCTTCAAATCTGACAATATAGAGAATTGGGTAAAAGAGACATTTTTTTTAACATTTGCAAAATTAAATTCTTACATATAAATTTTTTATTATATTTAAATTTTAAAACATCTATTTATTTTATAATATCAAAATAAATTATTAATTATTAAAAAATCTATTTGTTT
>CBVK0101753039.1:0-22315 GCA_900067695.1 Picea abies | reverse complement strand
TTAAAGCGAACTATTCAGAATAAATCTGATCTTTCCCTAAACAATTCTAAATAAAACACGTGCTTTGTAATTGAAAGACACTCAAATCAAGAGAGTAATCCTTCAAAACCAAACAAAGCAGAGATGGCTAAAATCAACTCAAAGAATGTCAAGCAGACTGTAAATAGATCAATATAGGCTCCAAAAGTTCAATCCAACTGATTAAAGAAAAACTGGGCATCAAAAGATAACAAGACCCAATCCAAAAAATTTTACAAACAAGTTTGCAAGCCAGAAGTATATTACAGTGCGAAAATCAACAGTTATCGCAAGCTAGCAATGGGTAGGGTGCGGAAATGTCGCACTAGTTTAAACAATGAGGTGCAAAAATCAAAGTTTTTTGCAGGCCATATACAGGTACAGTGCAGGAACATCTGTAAACAAAAGGAATTTGGAAAAAGGAAAAAGAGTATAAGTGAGCTTTCAGATCCAGAGAGTCTGGATGGATCTCCCATAGACTCAGAAACCAGAAAACAAGCAATCAAAGCAAGGGAAACTAGACTAACTAGGAAACAATCCATTCCCCAATGGAGTCACCAAGTTTGTTGTAGGATAAATTAGTAGGTGCAGACAATAACTGATCTCCCTAGATCCACATAGATCTAGAACAAAACAGGACAGAACATGACACTTTCCTTAAGTTTCAGATATTGAATTTACTAACTAAAGAGGGATAGGTGACATACCATTGAAACATCGCTTCCTCTCACCATCACCATCCTAGCTCCATTCCAACGCTCATACAATGATGAACCTGCAAAATAACGTAACCAGCCAAGGTGATAATAATAGCATGAACTCAATACAAACCTATGTATGTGATCAAGGAATCATACAATAAAACACAACAAGCTTTATAGGAAAGAATCATGTTATTGTATCATATTAAATGTGAAAGGGATATTACAACCATGGCCTTGATTTCATAAGGTACCTTCCAACTGTACTTCATTCCCCACACACTTTCACTCCAATAATTTTGAGAGCCTAGATCTGATAATATTCACAATCTATCTTGACAAAATGGCTCATATAGCCAAGCTAACAATCTCCAAAGCTCAATCCAAACCAAGCTAATCCCCAAAGCTCCAAAGCTAACCTTCTCCATGAGAGCTCCTCTCCTTTTATAAGTTGAAGAGGATAAGGTGAGGAGGTTAGGATGATCCCACTAAATCATGAAAGAAAGTAAAATCCAAACCATTCAAATGCCACCTCACCATGGAAGTTTCTCCTTCTAGAAGCATCGAGAAGATTCTCATTTTTCCCACATATGAGCATTCTCTCACCCTGCTTATAGAGCAACCTGTGAACCTATCGAAACCCATCCATCATGTAGCCTACGAGAATCAGGCATTCTTGCACCCTGCCTATATAGAAACCTATGAACATCCTCTTTAATAGGGTTTTTACAAAGGAGAATGCAACTTCTTTTCTCAGGAAAAGTTATTCTCTCTTCTTTCTTCAAGAACTCAGGCCACTGACACTTCTGAAGGAAACAAATAGGTTTACATCATTAACGGTCATAGGGATGATGAAAATAATGTGTAACAACAATAAAAAATTACTTCCATCCAAGGTATAGTAATGGAAGTTGCACAGAAGTTGCAACCAGTGCATGATGAAGCTTGCAAATTATTTGAAGAGATTGAAGGACAAGGCTCGCACTTAGACCAATTGGTTTCGACAGTGGAACAATGCCCGGAAGGGATTTTTATAGAGTATATGATCCAAGAGCTCACTGAGTAGGAGGCTCAGGTGAAGCAGCAAGTCGAGGCAGCACAGGTGAAGATCGAGGCCTTCAAAGTAGCATTGCCCATACTTGAGTGACTCAGGATGAGTCACAAGTGAGTGTTTGGGGCCTGTTAGCCCTCAACCAAGATTCAAGGAAATATTGGTCAGGTTTGACCACTTTTTGGACTTCGATGGGCTGGTCAAAGATGGAGCGCCCAAACAGAGCTAAGATCACGGATCTCACTCATTTTGTGGGATTTTGTAATGGGTTATGGGATGTCGGCCCATGGTTTTACCCATTATTAGGCCTTATTGTAAAAATATAAATAAGTAAGAATGTAATGTAGGAGGTGGTGTGTAAGAGACTTAGAGAGAAAATTTTAAGTGGATAAGTGCAAGTAGTTATGGGTTCCTTAGTGTAAAAGAATGTATATGTAAGGCTTTGTTCTTATTAGAGGAGTTGGCTCTGCGTCATGACCTAGATTTTGGAAGGAGGATTTGGTGTTGAGTGCATAGATCTCCTATCCTATGTGAAGCTTGGTTCTATGTCTTGGTGCATAGAAGAAACCAAATGTAAGAATATTGAAGATTAATAAAGAAGACGAAGCAATTGGTGGACGTAGCCCCACATTGGGGTGAACCACGTATATCTTGTGTCTATGATGTACTTTGTGTTGTATTTTATATGTTATTTATCTGCTTAGTGCCTTGATTATCATGTATGGTATATAGATCTCCTTTTTCTTAGTACTTTACTTGTGCTTTATGAATGAATGTTAGATCTAACTCTTTGTTATGTGCTAAGTGATTGAAGTGATTACCCTTTACTGTTACTGCGTTGATCCATACTAGGGTCTGTAGTGCGATGTTAATAAAAGCTAATGAACTAATGCATATCTTATTCTAAGTGTTATTAGAGTACTATGTGAAGTGTTATAATCACATATCTATGTCCCATCTTGGTTATATACAGTTGTGTCCTATAACCCCCCTGCCTCTACCTTGGGTGAGACTTTGCCTAATTCATAGGTGTTGTCGAAAGGGTCAGTAGTTAGGGTTTTTTTGGTGCATTGTTGAAGCATTGAAACCTAGGTCTGCCCCTATTCCAACAAATGGTTCTGTTGTCGGGACCTGAAAATGTGATTGCTAGGAAATTAAGTAAAAGAGAATCTCTGTGCATAGATTTGTTGTTGTTGTGTGCAATATTCTACTTGAATTGTGAAACTTTGTGCTAAAAGAGAAATATGATATGAAGAAAAGAGGTAAGATCTTAAAAGAGGTAAAGATTTGTGCTTTGATAAGAGTAAGATAAGTGAAAATTTTGTTTCAAAACCATGAATTTAGGTATGTTTAATAGATTTTGTCCTAGTCTGGAAGTTAGGGCACAGTTGGAAGAAAGAGTTGATCTAAGTAAATTTAATAGAAATGAAGAAAGATATGTTATTCCTATGCATATAAAGAATTTTTGGACTAATAAGTGGATGTAGGAACCTAGAATTTTTTTTTGCAGATTGTGGGTTCAACACTGTGATCCTAGTGCACAGTACAGGAAAGGTTGGGAAACGTTTAAAATAAAGAGAGGATTGACATTATGTTATAACTACAGAAGACTGGGACATCTTTCTAAGGAATTCCCTAGTACATGTCCTATTTGTCTTTGTTGTAAAGTTGTTGGTCATAAGGTTGAGGATTGTCCAAAGATTATTGCTAAAGTTGAAAGGATGAACATGAGATAAGAAAACTATGAAGAAAGTCAAGAGACTAAGAAAATGTTAGAGAATCATAGAGAAAAAGAATCAGAGAAAGCTCAGACTATGCTATTACAGTTGAAAGAAACAATGAATCACAAAGATGTAAGTTTACCAGAGATCCTGAAAGTAAAATAGCACATAAGTACAAGAATACAAGACTTTGACATAGACTGTGTCTTGGATGAAGAAACACAAGTAAATATTATGACAGAAGAAACTTGGGAAATTTTGGGAAAGCCTACTATACCTTCATTGGCAAGGATTGACTTGTTCAAGGGAAATATGATAGCCTTATGTGGAAGAGTTACTAAAGTACCTATTATTGTTCATTGGACATTGACTGAAGAAGAATTTGAATTCATTAAGTTTGTTGAGAACATCGCCCCTTTCCCACTCTTTTTAGGAAAGACTTGGATTGAGAAGGATCAGATCAGAAGGAAAGTAGAGGAATAAGCTACAAAAAAGAAAAAGAAAGAACTAAGGGACTTCATATCTAGAAAAATAGATCGACTAATAGAATAATGAGAGGACAAGTCAAAGTAATAGAAGGCATGAGAATTAGCTAGCAAGGTTGAGAAAATTCAAGAAGGTTTGAATGGATTATCCATGCAAGAAAGAAGTATATCCACCTAGGAATTAGTAAGAGAAGTGATATTAACCTCAAAACCTATAAGGGCACATTAGCAGTGCAAAGTCACCACACCAGGAGAAGATAAGAACAAGAATGGACAAAGGGTTCTAGAAACAATTAGAGAAACCTGGATCACAGGAAAGAAGGCAAGGAAGCTTAGTAAGAAGAAGGATAAATTGGAAAAGATATAGGAAGTTACAGAGAATAAATGGAAGGCTTCGCAGGAGGCAAGTTTGCAGAAATTGAACCTCGTCGGAACAACAGAACTGTGCAGAATGGGACTTTTCCCCGGTGAAGCTATATGACCGTTGGAGGCAGCCCGACTGTTAGAATGACGCTCTGGAATGGCTAGAAAATGAATTTATGGGTGGATGGACCACGTTTGGGATGTTGATACCATGCCATAATGGACAAATTCACATTGATGGAAGAATCCCTGCCTGTTGGAGGAATCTGTTATGACACTCGCTTATTTAACCCGTCGAACGTTGCGCCGGGATGAATTTTTTCCACCCATAATTATCTGAGATAATAGAGAACTGATTGTGTGTCAAGATGTGATTTAAGAACCTAGACATTGCCATCTTCTTGTTTACCCCACCTGTCTGTTTTCCTACCCCGACCTATTTATTTAAAAGTGAGAATGTCGGGTGAACATACTGAGTTAGAGAAGTCCATCGAGGAGGTTCTTAAGAAGTTTATGGCTGACAGATATATGTCTGAAGGTCTTCAGGCATCGTCGACAAGTGGACTGCAGGCTTCCCCTTTGAATGCATGACGCTCTAGCCGTGCTAACCTCGTGATTGAACAACGAAGTAAGCATCACGACGATCTGGCTAATGTGAAGTAGATCCCGTCGATCTTACCAAATTATATCCCGCCCTTGCCTAGAGAAGTTAACCGCAATAGCATCCCAAGGGAATTTGAGTACACTTTGATCACCGTGTACATACCAAAAGAAATACGCGAAGTTGGAATCTAGTTGGGACAGATCCCATCACTGAAGAACAACGACTTCAACCTTGGACACAGAAATAACTATGCTACGCTCGCACCCCACCGATATTTTATAAATACCACTAGGAAGAAGCCTCACATCATGTCCCAGCCACAGATTAAGGAGTTGGCACAGTCCACTATACTAAATGTCATGAAGATTCCCCATTTTTGCTGACACCAAGAGGTTAATGCTTGCGTTAAAATACTCTTGTCATGCTACCATGGCAGATACATGTGGATTGACCAACAGATTACTGTGGATCTGGCGCTAATACACTTGATTACAGGATTGAGCATGCAAGGACCCGACCCACAACAATTTTACCTAGAAAAGGCCTCAGATCGCTCCCTGGAACAGTGCATCAAGGAGGCTTATGGTGAGGTCGAAAAGGGAAAGCAAGGCTACAAGGTAGCCTCTATCTAGGATGGCATAGTATGCCTCTCTTGCCAACTCATATTTGGCAAGCTCATAAGAATGAACTGCTCTACACAGGTCACCAGGTTTGTGGTGGACCTCGTAGGAAAACACATGGAGGGAATGCAAATGAATTGGGTGAGTTACCTCATCAACGAACTTAAGAAAGACTGTCGCAAAGCACAGGATTAGGGATATGGGTTCCACTTTAGCTAGCTACTCGCATTGATTACATTTGTCACTTGGAAAATGCCTAAGGGAGCAACCTTTCTGGATATTGAACCATCAGATTTGTTCACCACTAGATTTTCTACAGTATGGTACACCAATGACATGTCGAAGCAATGGCAGTCAAATTCCATGTTCCATGCGTACTATCAACAACTGGAGGTTTCCATAGAGTCATTCACGTGCATGACACCATGCACCTTGCACTAGTATAGACCATTAGCCAAGTTCCATGCAGATGAACATTTTATATATATCATTGTGTGCAGAGATGAGAGCAAGGAGGAGCTACAATATTATTACAAAATGATAAATGAGGACATGGAGAAGATCATGAAGGAATGGCCAGAGAAATTTCAAACACCTATTGTTGACGTAGAACTCTTTGATGCTAACATTATAAGAAGCCCTTTGTGTTAATATTATGGTAGATTTGGGAGGTATGAACCTCTATTATGACCTATGACAAGACTAGAATCCTCTGGAAGGAAGCAAAGAATTGAAGGAAACCCTAGACAAGTTGTCGGCTGAACAAATATATTTATATTGAATTTATTGATGCCCAGAAGGAGAAGTCGGCCCCAGTTAGACTGTCCAGTCCACTATAAATATAGGGAGCCAGTTTCATTATTTATCATCTCAGCAGTTACAGTGAGAGTAATATCTACGTAGGTAGTTGCAGGCAGCAACAGTTTGGTGTGCAAGTTTCTGGGAGAGCTAGGAAAGTGGTGTGCTAGCTTCTGGGTGGGATCATCTATTCAGTTTAGTTTCTATTCTTTTGCTTGGTGCATTTAGCCTCTCTTGGCTATTGATTGCAACCAGAATTCTCTTCTCGGTCAAGGTCAAGGTGCTCGGAGGGTGGCTTAAGGCCTGTGGTTGGGTGACGAGGGTATTGTCAATGGTTAAACGAGCACAATCCTCTATATTTTAACAGGTTATGGGCCCACACCCCCTTCAGTCATCCTAAAACGCTAGAAGGAAACATAACTGCTAGGTATTGAGCTCATTGAGGAACTGTCGCTAGGGTTACTAGCAAGAGAAGCTTCCAAAGAACTATAGCTAGGGTTACTAGCAGTAGCAGTTGTAGAAACCCTAATTCTCATATCCGACACCTTGTGATGGAGCATCTTGATCAAGGAGAAGATATCTAGATGTGCCTTAACTCATCACACCTATTGACTTTCTCAGAAGAGAGAAATGACGTAGTTGAATTTTTGGATCAAGGCGTGACCAGTTATCAGTCAACCGAAGACATGTGCGAAACAATTAGTCTCTTACATTACTCAGCACTGACCAGGACAATTGAAGACGATATGTGGATAATCGACAATGGATCTTCCAAGCACATGATGGGAGATCAAGCTAGACTCTCAAATATAAATGAGAGAAAGACATTGTACAAAGTGGAGCTTGGAGACAAAAGCACCTACCCTGTCGAAGGATTTGGACAAGCCTCCATCAAATTGGAATCAGGTAATCATGTTCACTTATGCAATGTTCTATATGTACCTAGTTTAGAAAAGAATCTTGTATCAATATCATGTTTAGAAGGCAAAGGAAACAGAATAGCCTTCATAGATGAAAAGGTATCATCATGGCATAAAGATTCCATCCTAGAAGATGCTAGGGTTATTGGAAGACGTGAAGGGAATCTATATAGACTACTAGAATGAAATGAAGAATCCCTAGTACATGATGAAGTCAACCCTAATGAGCTTTGGCATAGAAGGTACGCTCATATCAATTATCAAGAATTACCTTACCTCAGAAAGATGGTTGAAGGGATACCAGAATTGAAGTCTACACTCAAAGGAATTTGCAAGGGATGTGCCCTTGGGAAGAATATTAAGAAACCATTCCCAAGCAGCAACAACAGATCTAAGGAAACCCTAGATCTAATACACTCAAATGTATGTGGTCCAATGTCAGTTAAATCTCTAGAAGGAGCTCTCTACTACTTAACATTCATAGATGACTATTCAAGGAAGATGTGGCTATACCTACTGAAGTAAAAAGATGAAGTATTCAACAAGTTCCAAGAATTCAAGGAAGAAATAGAAAACCTTACGAGCAAGAAGATCAAGACATTAAGAATAGATAATGGAGGAGAATACACCTCGAAGGAGTTAGTTGCATTCTTCAAATCAATAGGGATTAGGAGGGAGCTAACTATTCCTCATAATCCTCAACAAAATGGTGTAGCAGAAAGAAAGAACAAATCTATCGAAGAAACAGTAAAATCCCTATTGAACGATCAAGATCTATCCATGTTTCTATGGGGAGAAGTAGCAATGAAGGCCATATATGTGCATAACAGAATCCCTCATCGCATATTGAAGGACATGACACCAAAAGAAGCATTCTCAAGTAAGAAACCTAATGTAGAGAACTTAAGAATATTTGGATGTCAAGTTTATTCTCATATTCCCAAGGATAAAAGAAATAAACTAGAACCCTCAGGAAAGAAGGGGATATTCGTGGGATATAGTGATTCATCCAAAGCCTACAGAATATATATTCTAGATCAACACAAGATAGAAGTAAGAAGAGACGTAACATTTAATGAAAGAATGGCCTTCAGAAAATCTATTGAAGAAACTATAGAAGAAGAAGAATTTGAAGAACTAAATGAAGAAAACACAGAAGGTGAAAATAACGAAAAGGATCAACCTGATCATCCTATGGAGATATGTGAGAACACTGATCCAGATAATATACCAACGAACAAGAAACGACCAACTTAGCTTGAAGCCACCTTACAAGACACAGAAATAATCAAGGTTCCAGAAGGAACATCCAGGAAGACTAAAAGACCGAAAAGATTCTCAAGTTATACAACATACATGACAAAGCTCCTAGATAAAGAACCTAATACATATGAAGAAGCAGTTAAAAAGGGACAATGGAAAGAAGCTATGGCGGAAGAACATCAGTCCATTATGAAAAATGAAGTATGGGAAATTGTACCTAGACCTAAAGAGAAATCAGTTGTAACTTCAAAATGGGTATACAATATCAAACATGCAGCAGATGGAAGTGTGGATAAATATAAGGAAAGATTCGTGGCCAGAGGGTTCTCCCAGAAGGAGGGAGAAGACTATGATGAAACCTTTTCTCTGGTGGCAAGGTATACTTCCATCAGAACTATCATATCTCTTGCCACTTCCATGGGATGGAGTCTACACCAGATGGATGTAAAGACATCCTTTCTCAACGAAGCTATTGAAGAAGAATTATATATTGAACAACCTCAAGGATTCGAGGTACATTCCAGAGACACTCATGTTTGCAGACTGAAGAAAGCTCTATATGGACTCAAGCAAGCTCCAAGGGCTTAGTATGCCAGGATGGACAGTTATCTAACCAGACTTGGTTTTTCCAAGAGTCATGCAGATCCAAACCTTTACTACAAAGTAATGAACAATGCACCTATAATTCTACTGTTATATGTTGATGATCTATTCATAACAGGTGAAGAATCTCTAATCATTCAGTGCAAGAAGGATTTATCCTCTGAATTTGATATGAACGATCTAGGTCTCATGCACTATTACTTGGGACTAGAAGTATGGCAGGAGCATGGTGAAGTATTCCTTGGACAAGGAAAATATGCAATAAAGATCCTTCAAAAGATTGGAATGATGGACTATAAGTCCATGGACACTCCTATGAATGCGGATATAAGAAAAGTGAAAGTCCCAGATTCCAATCCAGTAGATCCATCTCTATATCAACAGCTAATTGGATCATTGATGTACTTGGTAAATACTCGACCAGATATTTTCTTTGTTGTAAATACATTAAGTCAGTTCCAGGTGGAACCGAGACAAGAGAATTGGATAGCTGCAAAGCATGTCTTAAGATATATTCGTGGGACAATAAACTATGGCTTAAGATATACCGCATCCAGTGATATCCAACTTCATGGATTCACAGACTCTTATTGGGCAGGAAGTGTAGAAGACATGAAGAGTACTTCAGGTATGTGTTTCAGCTTGGGCTCCGCTATGATATCTTGCAGCAGCAGGAAGCAAAAGTATGTCACACTTAGTACAACAGAAATAGAGTATATGGCAGCTTGTGAAGCATGCACAGAAGTAGTATGGCTAAGGAAGTTAATATCTGATTTATTTGATCAGACTCCAGAATTGACCACAATATATTGTGATAATAAGAGTTGTATAAGATTATCCGAGCATCTAGTGTTTCATGAAAGGTTGAAGCACATTGAGATAAAATACTAATTTATCCGAGATAATGTCCAGGAAGGAGAGGTAAAGCTCGAGTATATCCCCACTGATGAGTAGACAATAGATATCCTGACAAGCCTCTTTCCATAATCAAGTTTGCATATTTCCGAGAGAAGATGGGGATTGTGGAAATAACTCCCTTAGCTGAAAGGGAAGACTCTCCAAGATAGAGAAGGTACGCAAAAATGTTTATTTATGTGATTAAAATAACTCTCCAGTTAGGAGGGAGTATTGAAAATGTTATTTATTTTTGTAAGAGTCCATATTGGACAGATGCTTTCCTGTTCGGAAAGTAGATTAATATTTCTGACGGACAGTGGCTTCCCATTGTAATTAACATGGGAGACAGACTGATTGTTGATGTATCATAGATAGTGACTTCCCATTATGGGGAGTGGTCTAGGACAGTCATTCTTCTTGGCAGTCACTCTGTGTAGTGGTCAAGTAGAATGGTCCGCCTCGTCGGGTAGTCATTCTTTCAAAGTTCACAGTTGTGAGTAGTTTCGAAGAATTTTCCATTTTGGAGGTTGATGTAGAATAGAAATTCCTCGAGGGCAGACTCATTCTTTCCAAGATACACTTTGTTTTATGTCGGAGGAATGGCCCAAGGTGGGGAATGGTCTAGACAGTTACTCCTCGAGGGCAGACTCATTCTCTCCAGGCTACACCTTGTTTGGTGTTGGAGGGATGGCCCAAGGTGGGGAGTAGTCTAGGCTCAACAATAAGGGACAGTTATTACTCGAGGGCAGACTCATTCTCTCCAGGTTACACTTTTTTTAGTGTCGGAAGAATGGACCAGGGTGGGGAATAGTCCAGGATAGTCATTCCATAGGGTAGACTCATTCCCTCTAGGTTATACTTTGTTTAGTTTCGAAGGAATGGCCTAGGGTTAGGAATGGTCCAAGAATTTCTTGAGGGAAGACTCATCCTCTCCAGGTTACACTTTGTTTAGTGTCGGAAGAATGGCCCAGGGTGGGAAATGGTCCAGGTTCAGAAATTAGAAACAATCCTTCTTCCTTGGTTGAGAAGAATGGGGCAGATAGCCTAGTGTTGATATTCTATATTGAGGGCAGACATTCTTTCAGACCTCACAGATGTGAGTGAAAGATTGGCCCAGATGATTATTGTTGATACTCTATACTGAAGGCATACATTCTTTTAGATCTCATAGACATGAGTGAAAGACTGGCCCATATGATTTAGTTTTATCATAACCTTGTTTCTATGCAGATGAAGACTACTGTGGTCACAGGAATTCTTTCAGATCTCATAGATGTGAGTGAAAGATTGGTCCATATGATACAGTTTTTATCATAACATTGTTTCTATGCAGGTTGCTATTTGTTATGAAGGACAGTTTGTGATTGTGTTTCACAAAGACTGAGTAGTTGTGTACTATTGGAATAGACACAGGTGTGTTCTATAAATTGATATTGTACCAGTTGTCATAAGAGATTATCCAGTCCAATAATAATGACAGGTGCTCGTGGTGCTACCAGTTGAATGGTCTGTTGTGCTCAAGACCATACCTCCCTAGCTAGGAGGGAGTGTTAATATTATGGTAGCTTTGGGAGGTATGAACCTCTATTATGACCTATGACGAGACTAGAATCCTCCAGAAGGAAGAAAATAATTGAAGGAAACCCTAGACAAGTTGTCAGCTGAAAAAATATATTTATATTGAATTTATTGATGCCCAAAAAGAGAAGTCGGCCCCATTTAGACTGGCCAGTCCACTGTAAATATAGGGCGCCAGTTTCATTATTTATCATCTCAGTAGTTGCAGTGAGAGCAATATCTGCACAGACAGTTGCAGGCAGTAGCAGTTTGGTGAGAAAGTTTCTGGGAGAGCTGGGAAAGTGGTGCGCTAGCTTCTGGGTGGGATCATTTGTTCAGTTTAGTTTCTATTCTTTTGCTTGGTGCATTTATCCTCTCTTGGCTATTGATTGCAGCCAGAATTCTCTTCTCGATCAAGGTCAAGGTGCTCGGAGGGTGGCTTAAGGCCTATGGTTAGGTGACGAGGGCATCGTCAATGGTTAAATGAGCACAATCCTCTATATTCTAACACTTTGGTCACCCAGTTCGATCACGTTGAACAGTCCAATGTGAAGAAGAAGAAGAAAAAGGAAGAATTACAGAATATAGAGACTGATGAGGAGGATAGTGCCTCTGAAGAAAATGGATCTCGCTCCCTCGTAGGAGGAGGAGGATGAGAATACTAAGTTGATGGATAGGGAGGAGGGGATGAAGGATAAAATCAAGGAGAAGGAAAAGTTACACCGTCGAAAGATCTCCCCACTGAAACAACAACTCCATAGAAAAGGAAGGTTTCTCCATAGAAGCCTTCGTCAAGATAGAAGACGCAAGCTAGAAATCCCCATATGGAGGCCACACTCACAGAGGGTGATATCATTCTAGTCCGTGGAGTGATGGAAGATGCATCTAAATATCTCTGCAGAGATATGGACTGAAGCGGGAAGAGTTGTATGGAAGGGTCGAGAAGGAGTTGAAGGAAATACAAAAAGCTATTTAATTGATCCGCACAGTACCTACTGCACCTTCTTCTTCATAGGTTTCATAATTGGGGGATGAGCCCACCCAATTACGAAGACTTGCAGATGCGATAGAGGCCCGACTTCAGAAAGTCCAAGAAGAAAAGGAGAAGGCTATGGAAGCCTTAAAGAAAGAGAAAGAGGAAGTCTTAGAGCGACTACAATTTTTGTGGTACTACGTAACCACCTATGAGAATGAGAAAGATGAGTTTTGGGCGATACTCAAGGAGGACAAAGAGAAGATATAGAGAGAAAAGGGCCAATTTCTTGTAGAACAAACTGTGATCAAAGAACGGTGAATAAATCACTTCACTCTGTTTCAGGCTTGGCACAGGAGGAACATGAATCAGTCAAGGTTCAAGTGGTGAAGCTCGCTGAGACCATCCAGTGGATTCAAGAGAGGATAACAGAGTTGGATATCCAAGAAGTACTGAGCACTCCATAGGAAGTGTGCGATCATAGGGAGGAAGCCGCTAAGAAAGTATGTTGGAAGGATCAGGGCTCTCGCCTCAGAGTGAAAAAAACTGATAAATAGAAGTGCACAGACTTATGAATGCCTCATAGAAGATCTAGAGCTAAGGAAACTCGAAGCATAGCTATAGGAGGCACAGTAGCAGGCATTCATTGTGCAGGCGCACATGAAGTTACTCACTGCAATCAAGAGAATTAAAATATCGTAGGAACAATTCATGGTACAACAATAGATTACTGCCATCCAAGGTAGAGTAATGGAAGTTGCACAAAAGCTGGAACCAATGCAGGATGAAGCCTGCAAATTATTTGAAGAGATTGAAGGACAAGGCTTGCAATTAGACCAAGTGATTGTGGCAGTGGAACAATGCTTGGAAGGGCATGTTACAGAGTAGACGATCCAAGAGCTTGTTGAGAAGGAAGCTCAAGTGAAGTAGCAAGTTGAGGTAGCTTGAGTGAAGCTTGAAGCCTTCGAAGCAGCATTGCCCAGACCTGAGTGCCTCAAGATGAGTCACAGGTGAGTGTTGGGGGCCTATTGGGACTCAACCAATATTCGAGGAAATATTGGTCAAATTTGACCACTTTTTGGACTTCGACAGGCTGGTCGAAGATGGAGCGCCTAGATAGAGCTGAGATTGCAGATCTCACTCATTTTGCGAGATTTTGTAAAGGGTTTTTGTAATGGGTTATGGGATGTCGGCCCATGGGTTTACCCTTGATTAGGCCTTATTGTAAAAGTATAAATAAGTAAGAATGTAATGTAGGAGGTGGTGTGTAAGATACTTAGAGAGAAAATTCTAAGTGGATAATTGCAAGTAGTTCTGGGTTGCTTAGTGCAAAAGAATGTATATGTAAGGCTTTGTTCTTATTAGAGGAGTTGGATCTGCTTCGTGACCTAGTTTTGGGAAGGAGGATCTGGTGTTGAGTGCACAGATCTCCTGTCCTCTGTGAAGCTTGGTTCTATGGCTTGGTGCAGAGGAGCAACTGAATGTAAGAATATTGAAGATTAATAAAGAAGATGAAGCAGTTGGTGGGCATATCCCCACACTAGGGTGAACCATGTATATCTTATGTCCCTAATGTTCTTTTTGTTGTATTTTTTATGTTATTTATCTACTTATTGCCTTGATTATCATGTATGGTAGATAGATATGATTTTACTTAGTTCTTTACTTGTGCTTTATGAATGAATGTTAGATATAACTCTTTTCTATGTGCTAAGTGGTTGAAGTGCTTACCCTTTATTGTTACTGCATTGATCCATACTAGGGTCTATTATGCAATGTTAATAAAATCTAATGAACTAATTCATATCTTCTTCTAAGTGTTGTTAGAGTACTCTATGAAGTGTTATATGTGTCCTGTAACCCCCTCTACCTCTACCTCAAGTGAGACTTCACCTACTTCGTAGGTGTTGCTGAAAGGGTTGGTAGTTGGGGATTCTTTTGTGTGCTTTTGAAGCATTGAACACTGGGTCTGCCCCTATGACAACAAGGAGTATTTAACTTGCAAGCATCTAGGTTGGATTCTATTTGAGAGGTAAATGTTTTTCACTTCAAGGAGGGTTTTGGGATATTTTTCTTTCAATAAGAAGCCTAATTTTCCTTAGAAAGAGTTTAGATACTAGACTATAATAATTCATTATAGAGGTCTAGTGTTGCGAGGAAAATCATCTACTAAAGCATCAAATATTGCATTCAATTCTCTTACAGTCTCTTGTTCATGTTTCATGATTTTTTTCAAATTGAGAGAAGAGAAAGACCTCATTATTTTCAACCCCCCATTTTTTGAAGAAAGCATTATCAATCTCTTCCCATGTCTTTATACTCTTACTCTGAAGGCTATTGTACCAAGCTTCAACATTCCTTACCAATGAGGGAGAGAGAATTTTCATGACTACATCTTGGTGTTGGAGGTGCACATTATGTAATCCCAAGTCATAATAGAATGTATTCAAATGATCCTTGACTTTGGTATCATCATTTCTAGAGAATTTAAGAATCTAGGAATCATTTCCATCAGGCATATCATGGGGAAAACCATGGATTATACTCATGTCTAGAGATTTGAAAATATTGCTAGTTTCCCATTTTCGAGGAGCCATGAGAGGCATGTGATGATTTCTATAATGACTTCTTGCATGGGTTTTCATTAATAGATTTTCTAGATGATCCCTCAAGGGAGATCATAAGAGGTAAGTGAGGGATTCTACCCTCTATGGAGTCTCCACGTAAACTTGAGGGTAAGGTTTTTGAGATAAGTTTACCAGAAAAATGTCATAGGAAGAATAACTCAATCCTCCCCAGCAATAGCTCCAAAATGTTATCACATGATTTGTACTTATGCAAATCCCTCCAAAATATCTCAATCTTGTGTAACAATTTGAAGTATATACCACCATCACCTAAGTAGAGACTTCCCTTGTTTTAGTGGTGGAAGGAGGTCCATTACAAGGGAGGCTTCCCTGATGACCTCAATATTGGACATATTGTCATTGATGCGTTGTCATTGATGTCCGCATTCAATGTCATTGTGATGTGATGATAAGTTGTTATGATGAATTGTCATTGTTGAGTTATCATTGATGAAATTATCATTGATGTCAACAGTATAACAGTTAGCAGAGAATGAAAATGTCAAACAATATACAGAGAATGAAAAAGTTAGACAATATGTAGAGATCAAATCTCATAAGGAAAACAACATTGCAGAAACATGATCAGATCAAGTCGTGACTGTTGGAAACAAAAGTGCCAGATCAAGGGCAGGGATTGATTGCAAAATGCATATGGAGAATTAAACAATGCGTTAATTCCAATCTCACAATTAGTCTATACCATCGATTGTCACCGGCCAATATATCTATGGTTGGCATCATTTCCACTACCAAATGAGCAATTTCCATTGCAGAACTCAACAATATTTCTAAACGTCATGCTACTGAGGACCCTGCAATCATCCATGATCGTTGATCTACTCCGACAACATTCCTGACCGTTGGATCAAGTTCAGTGGAAGGATAGAGTAAGCCATGGACCATAGATCATGGAAGTGACATACCCATGGTTAGCCCAGAATTGACCACTTTGGGTAAAATCGACCAAAGGAAATTTGCATGAAGGAATTTTAGCTAAAGCCGAAGTTTTGAAGTAAACATGAGCCATCCAATCATAGGAAACTTTTTGGGAAAAAGAAGAGCCATTTGATTTAAACCGAGGAAAATCAACATCGCAGACAGATCGATTCATTGATCTAATATCACGATCAACGAATAACATTCATTTTAGGTTAAAATTTGTGAGGAGGTACACTTCAAGTAAAATGAGAACTAATAAAGGCCGAAACCCTGAAGTGGACATGAGTCGTCCGATGTGAGGAACAGATCCTGAATACCTGAATTCTCGATAGCCATTGGATTGAGTTAATCTTTTTCAGGTTAAATGAGGACCATTGGATATGGACAATACATTATGGTTGTTGTATTAGAGTAATGGTCAACTTTGGCACTGACAACTTTGGAGAAAAAGGATTCATAACATATGATTTCACTCGAAGGCTTAAGTTTCGAAGTCACTCTTAGTCGTCGATGTGAGATACATTTAGGGAGTTAGAACAATCATTAGATCCAAGAGAAGAACATGTGCCACATCAGGAAATCTACATCAGCAGACCATGTCAACAAAGACACATGGCACAATCAGATAATGACAAGTGTCAAGATGAAATCGACATTTTAGGTACGTGTATATCGTTAATCTAAGTGACACGTGGCAGCCAATCAGCCACTGCCAATTCATAAGTGACGTCAGCAAGATACGTCACTTCGGGAGTATGTACTTCATGGGAAACTATTTTGTAACATCAAAAATCACTTGAGGCACCAAAGGCTAACGTTAACGCCTACCGTTGTTCTAATTTGGGATCGTTCTCGACCGTTGATCAAGTACAATGGAAGGATATTCTAAGTGGAGGTGTTAACTGACAACAAGTGGTCACCATTGTTGTATGACTTATTTGGTAGGTAATCTCTTTAGAGGAATTGTTACTCCAGAGTTCAGGAGCCATGAATAGTTGAATTTCCGAAGTGAACAAGAATCCTTCATCATGAAAATAATATATCGACCATCCAATCTACTTCAAAGAAATCTTCTTTGGGAGATTTGAAAGATTATATAGGCTGGAAGTCATGAAGGACAAAGTCCCGAAGTACCGACAGTCATCCATCTCATCGGGAGATTAAAACGTGACCATTGATTTTGATAAGTGATCAAGCACTCGCTTGGCCTAGCACCTGGTCACCATCCACGGTCGTATGGAATAAAGAAACAAAGAGCAAGCGAGTGCTTGATCACTTATCAAAATCACTTAGAAAATAAGCCCATGGTTTTTCACATATGGTCATATGTAAATGGTTTGAATGAAGCGCCTCATGCAGATTTAATTCGACAAAGAGTTAGCACTAGAACTATACAAAGAATCGATAAAAGATAAAATTTGATTTGTTGGTGAACTGAGAACGCAGCAGAAGCATGAGAACGATATGATGAGTCAATCCATGTCTATGATCAACTCATGAAGACAAAAGAACCAACACATAGTCATGATTGAAAGAGAGTTAGTTCATGAGCATTATGAATAAAGAATAAAAAGGAAAATGATATTATTGAAAGATTAATATTATCATTTAAATGAAAAGGTACAAAGTTTCAAAATCAAAATATGCAATGATTCAAATTCACACCAGTTGAAAGACTATATAAACAAGAAAGAATGATGAGAAGAAGTGTAGTTGAATTTGTTGAAGTATATATATTTATATATAATGGATTGAATGAAGGTTCATTCTATCAGGTTGGTGCATGTTTACAAGTTGGGTCTTGTATGAGGATTGGATTCCTCACATCACAGTTGGATCTTAGATCAACAAGCTGAGACTTATTATGAGGGTTGGATTCTTCAATTCTCATTTTGATCCGAGAACTACAAGATGTGTCTTGTAACATAGAGTTGGGTCTTTCATAGTTGTTTGAAGATTATATTCAAAGATTGATATCATGTATTCATTCGAGTTAAATAAATAAATAAATAATTTATTCTTTTATATATATTGGTTGAGAAAATGAAATAAATATATGTTCAGTTAATTTATGAAAAGTGGAAAATTGTCCAAAGTTTTGTGACACTGATTCACCCCCGCCTCTTAGTTTCAAGTGTCCATTTCAACAATTGGTATCAGAGTGAGTGCCTTCAACACAGTTTAAACACTAGAAGGTAGATTCAGAAGAAATGGGTGGACAAATTGCTATCTCCATAAATGAAGCTCCCTTATTTGATGGAACAGATTATTCTTCATGGAGGGAAAATATGAAAAGATATTTGAAGTCTCAAAAGGAAAAGGTGCAATTACAAAGCAATTACAAGTCATGAACTTTGTTAAGGAAGGAAGCTATAGAAGTAAAAATGAAGAAGAAAATCAAATGACAGATCTCTCAAGCCAAAATAAAATCAAGAATGGAAACACCTTCAATGGATATTGTTTTTCTTGTCATAGCTTTGACCATAAAGTAATGGATTGCAAGAAACTAGAGAAAGGATATTCAAGAAAAACCAAAACTCAATTAGATGTTGGAGATGTAATGTTTTTGGGCACACAAAAAATTTTTGTCATACAATGAGATGTTACAACTATGATAGGTTTGGGCACAAATCCCAAAGTTGCAGGAGTTCAAAAATTCAATCCTTAAATAATTCATTCAAGTCAGTGAGAAAACCTAATAAAAGTTGGAAAAAGAAAGGAGATGATAAATCTCCAAAAACACAATTAGAAAGAGAAGATCCAAAAAGTAGAATATCTCATAGAAAGATATGGAGAAGAAAATCTAAAGGAGAAAGAAAGAAAGATGATACTACACCTGAAAATGAAGAAATTAATAATAAGAAAATGATGGGTGAATGTCCTAATAAAAAATGTGAAATTCAATATGAAATAAATCAAGCCCAAGAAAAGGAAGTTCCTATATAAGAATATGGGACAACATCAAATTCTGATGATGTCATAAATTGTTAGCCAAAGAAAGAAAATACAAAAAAAAAGTTTAAATTGGTTTCTACAAAATCAAAGGATTATGCCAAGAGTTTTTAAAATTAACATATGGAAAATATTGACTATATATAGATTAGTGTTCAAAATAAAAATCATTAGTAGGGTCAGTTGTAGAATACAAGAAGAGGAAAAATAAAGGTAGCATAAAAGTTCAGGAGTATCATTCAAACAAAGATCAATTGATAAAAAAATTGGTATTTAAATCAATTGGTATCATTCCTCAATTGATATTCCTGAGAAATATCAAAGACGAATAAGAAGTAGATCAAAAAGATCAGTAAGACTCATACTCTTGTTCTATTTGACAAAGATAAGTAGTTAGTAAATTGACAGGGGAAGAAGTCTTTTCAGGAAGAACTACCTTTTCAAAAACAAAGGGGGAGAGTAGTCAGAGGCAAATAGAACATATTGACAGGGAGAGTCATTCAGTTATGGTAGGCAGAGGATGATTCCAGGGTGATTTACCCAAGTTCATATTTTGGTCAACAACATGCAGACAGACAGAGGTTGATCATAGGGGGAGCAACCCTTTTCCATTGATGTCAAAGGGGGAGAGTAACTTCATAGGAGAAAGAAGAATCATCACAGGGGGATTTTGTGTATAAAGTTAGTGTGTTGCCCTCAATGACAAAGGGGGATATTGTTAGACATATTGTCATTGATGTCAACAGTGGATGTCATTGTGATGTGATGATAAGTTTTTATGGTGAATTGTCATTGATGAGTTATAATTGATGAATTTTCATTGATTTCAACAATATAATAGTTAGCAGAGAATGAAAATGTCAAACAATATGCAAAGAATCAAATCTCAGAAGGAAGAGCGCATTATAGAAATTCCATCGGGATCGAAATCCCCACAAGAAAACTCCAAAGGATTCAAGGAAGAATCATGTTCATTGATATAGTTTTAAGGAGTAGTCACGCATAATACATAACATGAGGTGCAAAGGAATTCACTCTAAATCTCAGGAGAGGTAGCATGCAAAGGCTCATGTCCATTGATGTAGATCTTGGACAAATCAGGGACTGTCAGATCTATCATATTACAAGAGAAGGACCATTGAAGGTCTGGTCAACGATTAGATCAAGTCGTTATCATTGGATATGCATGTGCCAGATCAAGGGAAGGAATTGATTGTGGAGCACGAAGGGAGAATTAAACAACACGTTAATTCTAATCCCGCAATTAGTCTAGACCGTAAGATTACAAAATAAGGACCATTGGAGGACTGGTCAACGATCAGATCAAGTCGTGACCGTTAGATACACAAGTGCCAGATAAAGGGCATGGATTGATTGTGTAGTGCGAAGGGAGAATTAAACAACGCATTATTTCCAATCCCACAATTAGTCTAGACCATCAGATCTCATCGATTCAAAGATCGACGACTGTGGTTGATCAACCAACAATCGCACAACTTCAATTGTGGAGTTTGGGCGATGAGATAAACCACGTGCAAGTTATGGTTCCGCAATCCACATTGACCTTCGATGGTCACTCGCAAATAGATCTACGGTTGGCATCTATTCCATTACCAAATGAGAAGTTTGCATTGCGGAACTCGACGATAGTTTTAAATGTCGTGCTAATTGAGGACCCCACAATCATCCCTGATCGTTGATCTGCTTTGAGATAATTCTCGATCATTGGATCAAGTTTAGTGGAAGGACAGAGTAATCCATAAAGAAGAACCATCAGATCTGGAGAAAACACGATGACCATTGGATCATGATCATGGTCAAATTCGACACTGACCACTTTGATGAAAAAGGATTCAAAACATATGAGTTCACGCGAAGGCCGAATTCCCAAAGTGGACATGAGTCGTCCGATCCGAGGAACACTTTAGATAATATACTGATTGTTGGATCGATTAAAGTGGAAGGATAAGATAATAAAATACCAAGGCCAAATATCTGAAGTCATGAAGTGAAGACACATAACACACACATCAAGAGATCCACGTTAGCAGACCATGTCAGCAAGGACACATGGAACAATCAGATGATGACAAGTGTCAAGATGAAATTGACATTTTTGGTATGTGTAAGTCATGAATCTAAGTGACACATGGCAACCACTCAACCAGTTCCAAGTCATAAGTGACGTCAGCAAGTTACGTCACTTCGGGAGTATGTACTTTGAGGGAAACTGATTTCTAACATCATAAATCACCCAAAGCGTCGAAGGCCAAAGTTAACGCCTATTGTTGATCCAATTCATGAGCGTTCTCGACCGTTGATCAAGTACAGTGGAAGGATAGCGTAAGTGGAGGTGTTAACCGACAAAATGCGATCACCACTGCTGTATGACTTATTCGATAGGTAATCGCTTTGGAGGAATTGTTACTCTAGAGTTCAGGAGCCACGAATAGTCAAAGTTCCGAAGTGAACGAGAATCATTCATAGTGAAAATAATCTATCAACCATCCGATCTACTTCAAATAAATCTCCTTTGGGAGATTTGAAATATTATAGAGGCTGGAATTCGTGAAGGACAAAGTCCCAAAGTACCGACAGTCGTCCATATCATTGGTAGATTAAAACTTGGTTGTTGATTTTGATAAGTGATCAAGCACTTGCTTGGCTTAGCGCCTGGTCACGACTTGCGGTCATATGGAATAAAGAAACAAAGAGAGAAAGAAGAGGCGGAACTGGGAACATCGCTTAGACAATAAGCCCATGGTTTTGTGCATATGGACATATGTAAATGGTTTTAAGGAAGCGCCTCATACAGATTTAATTCGACAGAGAGTTAGCACTAGAAAAATTCAAAGAATCGATAAAAGATCAAATTTGATCTATTGGTGAACTGAGAATGCAACAAAATCATGAGAACGATATGATGAGTCGATCCATTTCTGTGATCAAATCATGAAGACAAAAGAACCAACACATAGTCATGATTAAAAGAGAGTTAAATCATGACCATTATGAATAAAGAATAAAAAGGACAATGATATTATTTAAATATTAATATTATCATTTAAATAAAAAGGTACAATGGTTCAAAATCAAAAGATGCGATGATTCAAATTCACACCAGTTGGAAGACTATATAAACAAGAAATAATGGTGAGAAGAGTGGGTAGTTGAATTTGTTGAAGTATATATATTTATATATAATGGATTGAATGAAGGT
>CBVK0101753038.1:0-13283 GCA_900067695.1 Picea abies | reverse complement strand
TGTTGGGAAGAGGATATCTTGACAACAACCAAAATATTAACTACCCCTCCAGAAGCAAACGAAGAATCAACATTCGAAGAATCTTGTACATCTAATGGGGAACAATTATTCAAACAAGAGATCGAGGAGGACAAAAAGGAGTTGTAGCATGATCTAAATCAAAGTGGAAATCAAGTCTATGAAAGCCTCATTGAACGGTGGTTCCAAACAAGTACCAGGTTAGATCAATGTTTTTCTTTTTATTTCTTTAAATATCAGTTTCAACATTTAAAATCGCACATTTTGGTATATTTCCATTTTTCATTTACAAAATTGAAAGTGAATATATTTCTACTTATGTTACGTGTATGGTTACATTGGAAATTTCATTACACGTAAATAAATTTCAAATTCCAATTAGAGTAGAGTATGTAGGGTAAACAAATAAAAACATGCTTTTATTTTCAGTTTTTGTTTGAATAAGTATGATCTCTTCCTGCTCTTCGTGCAATCTCAAAGATGAAAAAGTAGAAATAAAGTAGAAATATCATGGATGACTAAAATTGTTTTCAGGAAGAATGACGATGTAAAATTACTTTAATTTTTTACTTTGGAGCTCCATTTTCTAATTATTTCAATTTGTCTTAAAATTTTAAATTTTTTTTTTATTAGGAATAATACAAAATAAAAATTAAATTAAAACAACAAATTTTCCAGCCTCCCAAATTATAATTGCATCTAC
This sequence comes from Picea abies, assembly GCA_900067695.1. Classification (NCBI taxonomy): domain Eukaryota; kingdom Viridiplantae; phylum Streptophyta; class Pinopsida; order Pinales; family Pinaceae; genus Picea; species Picea abies. The sequence goes on along the minus strand of CBVK0101753038.1, from coordinate 12,562 downwards.
CTACACCAAACCTGCGAACGTAATTGTTTTTCCCATATTGTCCTGCCATCACTAGCCTTCTTTCCTTGTTCATTCTGCCAACAATTAGAAAGTTCTGATATTTAATGGTGACAGAGAGTCGCTGCAACAAATCGACTTACATGGGAATTACAATTCAATGCCAGACCACCACACGCAAATCCCATAATCTATTAACAAGCCAACCATGCTTTCTCATTCACACAACGATCTATGACTCACGATCAATGGGACTGGTTGCAAATTAAAATTTCTCAATTCAATTAAATGTTACAGGTCCACAACCAACCCTCAACGTGAATGGTCTCTCCTTCCCACAGGCCTATGACCCTTTTAAACCCAGGAGTGACCTTTGCGTCCTCAAATATCTGTCTATCACCCAAAGTTTTACTCAAATCTTTTTCTATCACCCAATGGATCAATGATCTTGATCAACACCATGATCCTTAGATTATTTGTGATATTTCTCAACACGATCGTTAATAGGAGGGGTTTTTTCCCAAACACACTCTGTTCGATAGCAATTTCAAACACACACATAGGGTTACTAAAATTCTTATATAGACAATTCAATAACATAACTAAAAAAATAATTTCATGGCGATGTATCCATATCTTTGGTTACTGTGTCAAATGAGTATTTTTTGAGGTTTAACTTGATTTGCCTTCTTTTCTAAACTATTATCTATCTTGATTCAAATAGTAATTTGGAGATAAAATGAATACATCAAAATCCCTATAAACCCTCAATAATTATGAACATAAAGATTCCAGAAAGAGGACAACGACCCACACATAATTTGGTAAAATTATTTCATTTACATTAAAACTATGTCACTAGCCTTCATCCTTCAGTTTGGAGTCAATTTTCAAATATAAACGATCAATAAAAAGAGTATTCGGCTTATTGACTCATCTTACATATCAGAGTCACCTGCAGACCTAATTTATGATTAAAAACAAATGAATGAAAAATTGTTAACCAAATAAAAACAAGCAGCTGATTGAGTGATCTATTTAGGTCGGCTTTGAATGGTTCCTCCAGGATGGTTGGACATAAATTTTGTTCACCTCATCGTGATATCGGAGTTGTGATTATAGAATATTCCAATTGGATATGAGAAGTCTCAAATTGTTGGTTGAAGGTAACAAAATCGAATTTCCATCATCCAAATATGATCTTTGTGATCAATTCAAATATAGCTTATTGTGATTTATCATCGTGATATGCTCCAGAAATCTTTGCATTCCATTCTCTGAGTTTTGGAAGTTAACAGGAGTGGTGATTTTTTTGAAGTGACACAGTGTCATTCTGTTGAACCCATTATTGTATATTAGATATATATACCATGTATGAATGTCCGTAGAGATTATATTTCCTTCATTAGAGGCTTCAAAACCCAAATTCCAAGGTCAATGGAAGCCGATTTGTTTGTAAATGGTGTTTTGGCAGATACAACTCTCTGGTTCACACTGTAGAAATTTTAATATATGTAAAAAATTCAATAGATATACAGTCTACCATCTTTTAAACTAGTGTTGTGAATATTTCAAGTCCTTTGTGCATCTTGTAATCCACTAGAAGGACATTGTCGGTTTATTTGCTTCTAATGGTTAAATTAAAGACAATTTGGAAGTGGTGGAAAAACATGCACGAATATACATGATGATAGAGATTTAATGAAGCGTACCCAAAGAGTATTTCGGGTTGGAACAATTCTAGGATGTTATGTGCGATGGTTGTCATATACACACGCGAGGAGGTTGAAAAAATGACTCCTAGGAAACCCCCAAACATGAAGCTTCCAGGGCATTCTCAAGAGGAAAAGGTTTTGAGAGAAACCCCTACTCGATAGCCAATGCATGAAGAAATTATGATGCGTGACACTTTTAATATTTGATTTATAAATCTGTCATGCTTAATTGCAGTCACTAGATTGCGAATTGGTACATTTTAGTGAGAGACTATAAAGTTCTTGGTATGCATTGTCTATATTTTTGCTTGTTTTGTCTTGTTTCAATTTCAACTTGATCGTTGAAGGAATTGTTGCTCCAACAAATCTGGTTTATATATGGACACGAACATTGAAGGTCTTGTTTCCCAGTTGATGATGAGGCTTACATGAGCTGTATTAGTTTTACTGAAGAACTGGAATGAGGATGTGATACAATCCCAATTTAAGAGGTATTTTGTTTAGTGACAGACTATCGACTAGCTACAAAGACACTATCAGGCAACAACTACCTATGGTCCGTGATCAATAATTTTGATAGTTTCTCTCCTTGTGGAAATTAAAGGAAATTTTAGTATTTTAACTTTTCGTTTGTCTAAAGTATATTAGTGGCACAAGTCAGATCTGCATTTAAAGGCATAGATCATTATGTTCATTTTGGCCTCAAAAATTAAAATGCATCAACATAGGTCAATGTTGGTCAAAGTAGTGCCATTTATTTTCTTCTAGACAACTACCTTCTCTCGAATTTTGTCACTGAGAGATTGTGCCTTTAAGGCAGGTTTCGAAAAAGTAATATTTTGTGGAAATACTAATTGTTAATGTTAAAAAAAATGCATTTTGTTTTTGAACTTGGTTTCTAGCATTCCTGCACTCTATGTTTTTCGATGCTCTCACAATTTTGCTACGGGATTAGTGCTACAATTTCAAAGACGATCAATTTCATGTTGAAGTGATTTTCAAGGATCACAAATATTTTCAGAAAACGTGCCTCATTGAAAGATTGAAAGAGCTAAACTTTCCATTGCGCCTGTCATGACATTTGTTGCCATAAAAAACCTTTCATAAAACCATTTGCACCATGATATGATCATTTACCTTCCTCCTTCTATGCTTATCATTCATTCATATTAAATTCTATTGTTTCATTTCCCTACACATCATGACTTCACACATGCCTACCTTTCTGAGTCGTATACATTATTTCCCCATTTTCAGTTCATCTTTTTGCCTTATGAATAAACCATCCAACTCCCTTTTCATGATTGAATTTCCTTGTTTTCCTCGTCATAAAAACTTCTTTACCATCAAATGCTTTATCTATAGTCCTACCAATCATTTTGTACAACTCAAGTTGACTGATGTGGGATTCCTTAAGGCCCACCTCTCAACAAGTCTTTCCCCATCAACCTCAACACCTTATATGGGATAGAGACTAGAGTCCTTATGAGCACCTTGAGGCTTGCATGCCTTAATGGAAAGTTCTCTTGCTAACAATCATGGGAATACATCAATGTCCCTTGATTGTTAGATCTTGCAGGTGGCTCTACATCAGCTCATTTATTCACACTTCGTAAGATGTACTTAGGTACCTTGGCACTCATTGACATAAATGGCGAGATTTCCTCACATTGGTTAACGACATCCATCAATGGTCGGTAATCCAATGACTTATTTTCGTGCTCGGCATTGACACATTTATTCACATGACTAGAATTGTACCATCATGTTTTGTAGAAGGTGAAGACTATATACTCTTCATGACTCCATCATCAGTTGCAACAACATTCCTTCAGCCATAAGAGAGTATCAAAGTTCTATTTCTATATTCATACAACCAAGAAGAAGTTCACATTCCTTCACCTCATAGTCCATGATCCAGCAGCAACAGTCACATTCTTCATGATTCAACAACATCTACATTCTTATTTCATAGCTCATCAATTTTTCAAGTAGGTGAAGGTATGTTGTTTTCTAATCTTTAATCACGTAATTCCTTGAATGCTAGAAATGAATGAATTTGGAAAATTCCCTCACCATTTTACCATTTCCTCTCTCATTTTTGCAAACATAAAACATCTTCAGTTGTTGGGGGGGGAGTATATTCATTCCCATTTGATTCCATTCTTACACATACCATCATCTCATTCACTATTGACCAACATGTTTCTCCAAAACTACACTTGATTGCACTTTGATTCCAGATATTGATCTCTTCTCGCATGATTCATAACATGAAGAAAAGGATTTCTAATGTACATTGATGGACCATTATTTCCAATGCATGTATGCTTAAAATATTATTGTAGCAAGAAAATAAGTAAACAAAATCAATTTTGTTAACATGAGAACCAACATTTGTCATATTCATGGTTGTCACAAAAGAACCATCTATAAGAAAAATCCACTACTACTCATGTATTGCACATCATGGAATGATTTATTAAAAACATCATCATGTAAAACCAAAGTTAAGAAGCCCAAAGTCTACAAGAAAATCAATGCACAGTTGCATGAGGACATGCAACAAGTTTAGTTGGGGGGAGATGTTGGGTCTCAGAAATGTCGCATTTTCATCCTATTTTCCTTTCACTATTCCTCTCATTCATCCATATTCCATTATTCCATTTACCGTTCATGATACCATTTTCATAAATCAATTATGGGTTTACCTTATTATTTTCCAATTCATTTCTTTTAAGTATTTTTGAGAATTTATGATTAAATATTAGAAAATATACATGTTTTCATTAATATATCAAGTTTGGATGAGCTTTCTAATGTGTAGGATTATTTGAAAGGATTATTCAAAAATATTCTTGAATATTTCCTCCACCATTTCAAGGGTTTGAAGTTAATTATTGAAGCTAATTCCAAGTAGGAATATCATGAGAGGATTTGAAGGGATAAGTATTTTGTAATAATGGGAAATTGGTTGAGAGAAAAGTGGATCTACAATTAGAAAAGTGGATCTACAATTATGAGTTGCTTATCCTCTTTTCAAAGAAACTTGTGTATAAATAGGAGTTCTCTCTCTTCATTTGGGGGGAGAAATTAGGATTAGAAAAGTCTTGAATGGAGTCCTTGGATGTTAGGAAAGGGTCCTTTTTTTTCTGAGTCTTTTGTTAGTCATTGATTAGTAGGAGTTTCATGATTTCCATTATTGTGTCATGGAGTGGATTTGATTATTGTGATGTAATGGATTGGGATTGATTTATTGTTAATGTGAGATCACATATGTTGTCACATGTGTCTATTACTTGTCATTTGCTTCTCTTCACATGTTGTTTTTCTTTTATGCAATTTCACATTTCGAAGTTGATTTAATTTATGAAATTTAATTCCAGTTGTGTTGTTTTTATTTTATGCAATTTCACATTTCCAAGTTGATTTAATTTATGCAATTTAATTCCAGTTGTGTGTTTCATCTTCAACATTATATTAGGTTAAGTTAGCTTCAATTCTGCATATACTATGCATGTGCTTTGTAAGTTTACGAACTCCTTGGGTTGACAATTTAATGATTGGGCACTTATTAAACGACAATATATACCCCCAATAGTGTTTATTCTGTGTCAACCATCCCAACTGGTTTTAAAGTATCGAGGGTGTTTACCTCTTGTTGAGGCCTCGGTTTCCAACCCATGGCATCTCTCTATTGTCTGGTAAACTGAAGTCTCGAGGAAGATTGGTTTCTCTCTGTTATCACTTCAAGAAACTCTTTAGGGTTGTAGGCTAAAGATGCTTAGTAACTTAAGAATATGATAATTAGGTCTGCTTGGAACAATGGGATAACTCAATGATTAATGAAATATACAACTCATCATACATTCAAATAAGACAGTGCTTTTAGAAATCAATAATCAGACAAGATATTTTAAACAGGGGATGAAGAATAATAATCTTGATTACCAAATACAACTAGATGTAGGTTTAACACAAGATAGCAAGAAATATTTCAATTCAAGTTTATGAGATTAATAAAGAGATGACAGTATTTAGAAGCTGAGACAAACTGAAGTGAAGTACAGAAAGATGAGATGCATGAATAATTCTGATATTGAAGACAAAAGGAGACTGTGATTCTATTATCCAATAAGAGTCTATAACAGTAGCCAAAATGTATTCCTAGATTGAACCCTGATCTCTTAAAAAGTTAGGCATTTATAGCCTTTACAACAAGTCTAAGATCCTGAAAAATTGGATCTGTATATCTAAATATAAAAAGTAAAACTGACTAAATACAAATAGATAATCAAAAGAAACTAGTTTCTAGCACTCGAACTGTCTTCTTTGTTGATCTTTGACATCTGGTCTTCATCACTTGTATGACTCTGATGTGTTGTGGAGGGTAAAGACACATGTCTTCTGTAGCTGGAAATCTTTCAACAACTATAACCCAAAACTTTAGCTGACCAAATTTAGCATTTAGTCCCAAAAACCTCCACGAATCTTTGATGTCAAATACTTATTGATTTGGTGGTTAATCCTTTGATACTCCCATATCCTTTTAATCACTCCAAAATCGCTTTGCTCTAGCTTAAATTTCCAAAATTTGCTTTATGTAGTTTCACCAGCTATTTCGCCTTTCGATCTGCTAATTAGTTGGTGAAAGATATGCTTTTCATCATCTAACTGGTTATAATTCCGCCTTCTGCGCTGGTGAAAGTTATGTCTTGGTCAAAAAAGAAACCCTCCATATTCAAAACTGTTGTTTCAACAAAAACTCAATGTTCTTTAGATTTCTCCCCCTGCAAATTCACAGCAACCTGGGCCAGTACCTATAAATCAGGATGTGTATTGATCTTTTTCTTCAATTTCTTGATTTTCCTCTTGAGGCGTTTTGCTAACCACCATAAGCTGTTATAATCTTTGGTGATTTTCTTCTTCCTCTTTTTGTCTTTAACAATTTCATGAGCTAGCTTCTCAAAAGTTGCATTTGTCTTTGCAAAATTTTCTGATAAGGCTTTGTATCTTGCCTTAATCACTCTTTCCAGAACCTCCTGTTGTGCTATTACCTCTTTCAGTTCTTTAATCTTTTGTGATTTTTTTGATTTCTTATTCTTTAAGGTTTCACCTTCATTTACAGGAGTAAAAGCTTCATAGTCCTGTGCAATTTCCATGGAGTGCTCTGAACTTTTAATGGTTGGACTTTCATCTTCCCTTTCTGGCTTTGTATCTGAATATGTGTATGGAAAATTGAGAACATTTTTCTTCTTCACTGTGGATTTCTCTGAGTTTATTTCAAAATCCAGTTTCTTCTTTTCTCTCTCAGGCTTTATGCTAGAAACCTTGTCCTCCGCTGGTCTTGGGAGAGATCTCCTCCTCCTTGAGCTGCTTTGAGGAGTTAACTTATTTTTCCCTGCTTTCTTTTGCTCATTTACAGGTTTAGTTTGGGTCTCAAAACCTTCACAGAAGAGAAAGTGTTGCCAAGTTCTTCCTCTTTGTCCCAATTCCTCTAAAATTATCAATTTGATCAGGCCATAATGACACAAGGCATTTTTTATGCTTAGAGGTTCAGTTCTGATCTTCTTACACACTTTGGTTAGGCTTTTGTGAAGGAAGAAAGGAAAATTCATAAGGGTCTTCCCTGTGAAATGATCTAAAAGTCTGAAATGGTATAACATTAGCTTGTCATACATGCCTTATGAAGTTAAGTAAAGTTGAATTCCTTTGAACAGATCTTTCCATTCCTCTTCCAAGTAAGAAACAAGTAAGCTTTTCTTCCAGGTTACACTTATGAATTCTGGCTTGAGATATACCCTGAAATCTAAGTTTTTAGTCACTGTCGTTTTAAACCAGCTTTGGCCTGTTCTCGGTAAGCCAGTTGTTGTAGCGATGGAAACTTCATTGATTATCATCTCTAGAGAGCCCATGCTAGCTTTATTTCCATCATATGATGGGATAACTCAATGATTAATGAAATAGACAACTCATCATACATTCAAATAAGACAATGCTTTTAGAAATCAATAATCAGACAAGATATTTTAAACAGGGGATGAAGAATACTAATCTTGATTACCAAATACAACTAGATGTAGGGTTAATAAAAGATAGCAAGAAATATTTCAATTCAAGTTTATGAGATTAATAAAGAGATGACAGTCTTTACAAGTTAAGACAAACTGAAGTGAAGTACAGAAAGATAAGATGCATGAGCAATTCTGATATTGAAGACAAAAGGAGACTGTGATTCTATTATCCAATAAGAGTCTATAATAGTAGCCAAAATGTATTCCTAGATTGAACCCTGATCTCTTAAAAAGTTAGGCATTTATAGCCTTTACAACAAGTCTAAGGTCCTGAAAAATTGGATCTGTATATCTAAATATAAAAAGTAAAACTGACTAAATACAAATAGATAATCAAAAGAAACTAGTTTTTAGCACTCAAATTGTCTTCTTTGTTGATCTTTGACATATGGTCTTCATCACTCGTATGACTCTGATGTGTCATGGAGGGTAAAGACACATGTCTTCTATAGCTGGAAATCTTTCAACAACTATAACCCAAAACTTTAGTTGACCAAATTTAGCATTTAGTCCCAAAAACCTCCACGAATATTTGATGCCGAATACTTCTTGATTTGGTGGTTAATCCTTTGATCCTCCCATATCCTTTTAATCACTCAAAAATCGCTTTGCTCCAGCTTAACTTTCCAAAATTTTCTTTTTGTAGTTTCACCAGCTATTTCGCCTTTCGATCTGCTAATTAGCTGGTGAAAGCTATGCTTTTCATCAGCTAACTAGTTATAATTCTGCTTTCTGCGCTGGTGAAAGTTATGTCTTGGTCAAAAAAGAAAAACTCCATATTCAAAACTGTTGTTTCATAAAAAAATTCAGTGTTCTTTAGATTTCTCCCCCTGCAAATTCATAGCAACCTGGGCCAGTACTTGTAAATCAGGATGTGTATTGATCTTTTTCTTCAATTTCTTGATTTTCCTCTTGAGGAGTTTTGCTAATCACCATAAGCTGTTATAATATTTGGTGATTTTCTTCTTCCTCTTTTTGTCTTTAATAACTTCATGAGCTAGCTTCTCAAAAGCTTCATTTGTCTTTGCAAAAGTTTCTGATAAGGCTTTGTATCTTGCCTTAATCACTCTTTCCAGAACCCCCTGTTATGTTATTACCTCTTTCATCTCTTTAATCTTTTGTGATTTTTTTGATTTATTATTCTTTGAGGATTCACCTTCATATACAGGAGTAAAAGATTCATAGTCATGTGCAATTTCCATGGAGTGCTCTGGACTTTTAATGGCTGGACTTTCATCTTCCCTTTCTGGCTCTGTATCTGAATCTGTGTATGGAAAATTGAGAACATTTGTCTTCTTCACTGTGGATTGCTCTGAGTTTATTTCAAAATCCAGTTTCTTCTTTGCTCTCTTGGGATTTATGCTAGAAACCTTGTCCTCTGTCAGTCTTGGGAGAGCTCTCCTCCTCCTTGAGCTGCTCTGAGGAGTTAACTTCTTTTTCCCTGCTTTCTTCTGCTCATTTACAGGTTGAGTTTGGGTCTCAAAACCTTCCCAGAAGAGAAAGTGCTTCCAAGTTCTTCCTCTTTGTCCTAGTTCCTCTAAAATTATCATTTTGATCAGGCCATAATGACATAGGGAATTTTTTCATGCTTAGAGGTTCAGTTCTGATCTTCTTACACACTTTGATTAGGATTTTGTGAAGGAAAAAAGGCAAATTCAGAAGGGTCTTCCCTGTGAAATTATCTAAAAGTCTGAAATGGTATAACATTAGCTTGTCATACCTGCCTTCTAAAGTTAAGTAAAGTTGAATGCCTTTGAACAGATTTGTCATTCCTCTTCCAGGTGAGAAATAGGTAAGATTTTCTTCCAGGTTACACTTTTGAATTCTAGCTTGAGATATACCCTGAAATCTAAGTTTTTAGTCATTGTCGTTTTAAACCATCTTTGGTCTGTTCTGGGTAAGCCAGTTGCTGTAGCAATGACAGCTTCATCGATTATCATCTCTAGAGAGCCCACACTGGCTTTCTTTCCATCATATGACCTGGCCAAAACTTCTGTTATCGCCTGGTGATAACCTTTCTGTAATTTTTCCACATAAGTCATGCATCCTGCGTCTGAGAAACGCTTCTACACATCTGGATGTGACTACAAAAATGAGAGGTTATCTAATTCTTTCCGCAGCTACAACCCACTTTCCTTCCTTGCCATCTGTGACTCGAAAGTTGATTGATTTGCACATGGTTGACACTGTAATTCTCTTGATACAGACGAGGCTGGCGTTGGTGAAAAATTTTTGTGTTACCAATTTGAACATGAAACCATATCATATTACCTATGAACACCATGAATTCAAAACAAAAGATATTGATTTGATAGCACGGGGTGGCAGGTACTTTCTCCTCTGTCTCTAATGATGAATGTGAATTCGTCATCTCCAATCCTCTCATTGCTGTCACACGAAATCAGAAGCACGATCTCCCATAATGACCTATTAAAACGTGCACAAATGGTATCATCATCATCGTTTGTTTCAACTAGCGCTCCATAATGATTCTGTGATGTGTGTCGAGTATGTCCCTTTTTTATTTTGGAGTCATTGAAGCGAAATCTGTGTTTAGCGCTTTCACCAGCTTACTTGCTTGTGGGGAGTACACCTTAACCGTTGAAAACCGAGGCTTTCACCAGCTAATCATCAACTTAACAACATATGTTAGCTGGTGAAAATATTTTTCACAAAATTTAAAAAACAGCCTTTTGAGGATCAATTTATTTCTAGGGTACAATTTTAAATCCTATGTGTTGACACTTCTAGAATCTAAAAGTTTGTATAGAATCCTATTATTGACCACGCTATCACCTACAAAATGGAACAAATTGACTGATTCATTTTGGGAGATAACATTTGGCTCCAACTGGGATGGATACCTCCCTGTGAGGTCCCGAAGAACCTAGTCAGACTCAGTAGCCTTTATTACAACTTGAAATCAAAAATGGTTTTACTCAGTACCATTGGGCATGGAGTTATTGAAGAAACAAAACAAAAACAAAATTGAAAAGAATATGTACAGATAAAACAGGGCTTTAAGAAAAGCCTTATGAAAAGCAGGGTTTCAGAAAACGCCCGTTGAAAGGGCCACCTACTACTTCTTCACCTGCAAGATTTTGAAGGACAAAGGTATTATTCTGCTGAACTGTTGTTATGACAAATGGACCTACCCAGAGAGCATCAAATTTTCCATGTTTCCCCTTTTCTTTCCTTGTTGCATCCCATTTCAGAACCAACTCCCCTGCTTTGAAAGTATTTTCCTTAACTTTCCTGTCGAAACTTTCCTTCATCTTCTCTTGGTGTAACTCTGTCTTTTCCAGAAGTTGCTCTCTATCTTGTTGCAACTCTACAAGATTGTGGATCCTTCTAGTTAAATCATTTGGTTCAGAATCAACTTCTTGTAAAAACTTTGCAACTAGCAGTGTAAGTTGAACATGAAATATGGCTTCAGTACCATATACTAACTTGAAGGGGGATGTACGAATTGACTTCTTATTTGTAACCCTGTCAGCCCACAAAGAAAATTTCAACTTGAAATCCTATCCTTTGGTATTTTGTTCAAGAAACTTCTTTATGATTCTAACTAAACTCTTATTCGATGACTCAGCTAAGCCATTTCCTTGTGGATAGTAAGCAGTAGAATGTACTAGCTAAATTTCCAGATCTTCACATAATTTTACCAAGTGTTTATCATTAAATGCAACAACATTATCAGTGGTTGTTCTCTTGGGGAAACCAAATCTGGAGAATATGTTTTCTTGCAAAAAATTAATGATGACAGTGTGATTGGCCTTTCTGGTAGGAATGGCCTCAATCCATTTGGTAAAATTATCAGTGGCAACAAGGATCCACCTATGCTGGTTGCTAGAAGGTAAGTGAATCTCACCTATGAAGTCCAGACCCCATTGCTGGAAAGGACTTGTGACCACAACAGGTCTGAGAGGGAGGGATTTTAGTTGTTGTTTGCCTGCAAACCTTTGGCACTTGTCACATGTTCTCACAAATTTACACACATCTGAAAATAAAGATGGCCAATAGTAACCATCTCTTAGGATTTTATGCGCGGTAGTCTTCCAATAGTGATGTCCTCCACACTCACTATTATGAAATTTAGTCATGATTCTAGCTGCTTCTTCTTGGTTTATGCACCTCAATAGTATCCCTATTGGATTTTTCCATAACAATAAGTTGTCATTAATGCAAAAATTCATGGTTTTGAGCTTTAAAGCCCTCCCTTGTGTTCTTGTCAAATCTGAAGGAACTGATAAAGTCTACAGAAAATATAAGATGTGGATGTACCATTTACAGTTAGCTAGGTGAGCTAAAACCTGTAATTTCTCACTTCCTTTGTCTTCTGAAGACTGAATATGTTCTGCATTTACACTTACCAAATTGATCTCAAGCAGCTTACAATCTTCTTCTGCAAGAAGCTTGGCAAGGCCTTGACCTTTCACAAGTTTTGTTGGCTTAATCTCAACATCAAATTCAATTAACTTTGCTATCCACTTACTCCTTTTTCCATCTATGTCGGGTTGTATAAGCACATATTTAACTGAACTTGAAGGCACATAAGCTATTACCTTGGCTTGAAGGATGTAAACTCTGAAGGCTTTTAATGACCTGATGAGCACATATGCTTGTTTTTCCAATGGTTCATACTTCACTTCAGCATCTCTCAAGACTTTACTGAAGAAGGCAACTGGTTGCTCCTGATCATAAACATTTCTCTGCAACAGTACAACTGCAATTGTGTCTTTTGAATTAAATGAAAAGATATAAAACTCCTTCTCA